>NW_019059834.1:711000-721306 GCF_000696155.1 Zootermopsis nevadensis
CAAGTCTTTAGCCAGCGACTTCATAGACTGAGCTGTCCCAACTCTTGATGCAAGCAAATATATTATAAAAATAAGTGGGAACAATTCTGAAATACCCTATGCGAGAGTATAACTCTTAACCCTCTGTCACGTAAATTCACTGTATGCCGATGCTATCTGACCAGTCAATTACACGTAATTTCTAAAAAAAAATATTTTAGTATGTTCAGCATGGCAAAAGGTCCTTACTTACCTCCACTGGTTTCTTCTTGAAGGTGCCAACTCCTTCCTGTCGTAGCTGTTCAAGTAGTGAAGTCTTTCCTATTCCTTGTACACCAACAATCATCAGTTTCATGCGTGCATATGGTCGTGCATCCTCCAACACTGATTTTAGGTAACCAATCACATCCATTGTCTTGTACTTCTTTGAGTCAATCATTGATTTCAGAGGCTCCTGTAGATTACAACCTCTCGTGTTCAGGTTCCATAGGCGAGACAAAAGCCCCATCTGTGATGGAAGCTCACAGATATCTACGAATAATGATTTTCATTCTATAAAATACCCATAAGTTCTACATTATATTAATAGCTACATGGAAAGTGGCATAGACCTTGCTTCAAACTTTCACTGAAGTTTATACTGGATCACACATATAATGTCCACAAATATTATGTATGCTCTTTGGTCCTGCTTATTTTATGCCCATAACCTTTTGTCCAGCTATATTTTTGTACTGTTCATTTCATGTGCCACAAGTAGCAACTGCAAATTAACCCCACCCTTCACAGTACGAACACAGTTCTGTAGCAAAACAAATGCATTTATACTGTACTGCAGATGCACACACACGCACATACACACAATGATGTATGACTTTTATGCCTAAGCTACATCACTTGTGATCCTGGTAAATGTGACTGATACATTTAATAAGTCATCTGATATAAGTTAAACAAGCAACATGGCTCATGTCTGAAAGACCAAATGATGCTTTTGACAGTGATCAAAAAAGTTTCATATAAGAAACTGTAGATTACTCAATTCATAGAGCAATGTTTTTATTTACCAAATAAAGAGAAAATTAAAAAGTTCTAGCAGTACTTTACCTAAGTTTCCACTGATATTGAGAACAGAAAGGTTGTTAAGTTCATGAATATTATTTGGTATCTCTCGCAGTTGGTTGTTGCTGATGTCCAACATGCTCAGGTTAGGAAACATGAAGCGAGTTTTGCTCTGACCTGTTGGGGAGCTCAGAACATCCTGTCAAATAAATCATTCAATAATACTTAAATATATTAACAGAAAACTACAACAATAATCATGAGGGGGTAAAAAATAAATAAAGGTTTATCCACAAACAGGAGGGTGTTTCACAAAATATCATTCAAACTAACACCACTAGACAGAACAAAGTGAATACCGAGGATGCGAACGAGATCTGCCAAATAGCTTAAATGTTACATTCACTTAAAAATACATACCACAATCTGTACTGCTGTAAAGTAACTGACTGTTGCAGGAATGTAAACACCAAGCTATTCAGGTTTAAATCTGTTAATTTGTAAGACAATGTACATAACTCTAGCTGCAATTCCAAGCATATTGCCATTAACCCAATACAATTTAAATATCTCTGGTGATAAAGTACGATTCTGTAGACCTGTCTACAAATTTATTTTTCTAACTCATATATACACAAGAGTATCCATATTTCACAACCCAACACAGAAAAAATATAAGAAATATGATACCATTTGGGTTGAAAAGATATGTGGTGGATATTCAGTAACTGGAATAAGACAGTTCTCACCCATTCAGATTCCTCCTCTTCTGAAACTGAACTAGCTCCATCATCATCAGTTGACAACTGGATACGTGAAAGGTTATTATCAGCTAAAACAAGAGTGCGGAGGTTGTCCAGACGCAGATGGCGTCGATGTGAACACACTATGTTTAGGATAGCACTGCGTAATGAACGACGACCTGAAGACATGGAATAAAGTTTTAACCAACAAGCAAAAGATTATTTGTCTTTAATATATTTCTTTATTTTATAAAATAACATCCCATCCTGGAAAAGTGTTAAAGATATAAATTTATTAGAACAAGGGCAACAACAGGATGACAACAGATAAATGAACATTACCATATTTTCTGGAATGTAAGACTTTCCTACAAGGTGCTGTAATACTAAGTGTCCAGATTTTACTGAGCCTTTCTGTTTTCTTTCATTATAAAATGCAGATGCTTCACAATAAGCTACATTGTTTTGAATAAATGCAGATTTTGCTTTTATAAAATTAAAAATATAACGCATTTCAACACACCATACAATTACATCACGTAATAAAAACCTTTGTATTCTAACTTACTTTGATGTAATAATCTATCAGTTACATGAAATAGTACCTTGCAAAACTGGAAGTTTGCTACCAGACTTGCTCCCACAGTCAGCAGGGGCATAACAAGCTGTCAAAGCCTGCTCCATACTGTCAATGCCTTCAACTTGTGGCAAACTTGGCCAGCAACAGATCTGGTTATGTGAGAGATCTAGCTGCTTTAGAGAGCTTGGATAAGATGTGATGTGACTCATGCTGCGTAAGCTGCAACAGAACAATTCTTATACCTCACATAATTATTATCTACAACTCACAAAAGCCAAGGTATAAATTCTTGTAATGACAGGTATCAGAAACTTTCTTCAAATTTTGATTTGCATATTTATGGACAGAGCATAACATAATGAAATTCTGGTATATGATTTCCATAGGTCCAAGAAAAAATAATAAAGAAAAATACTTATATATCTTTATTACTTTTAAATTTCTAACAAGACTGTTTTCAAACTTGGAGGGATATTCTGCAGCCATCTTATTTTCACTAATTTTCTATACACTTACATTTTTTAAACTGAATTTGATAACAGAATCAACATATATTTCTACTGGAATCTACATGGGAAATAAACAAGTTCATAAAAATTGATATTTTTTCATCTAGATACATATTTTATTGGCATTTCATTAACATTCCAGTTTCAGCTCAACTTATCTTTACCTCTGTATTTTTACACATCATCTTAATGGTAAATACCACAACCACTAAGATCTGTAAGACGCAGAACAGGTAAATCTTCTGCTGACTAAAGTTTTACATTTTGCAGAAATATGATTTAACAAACCTGTTGTAGCTGAGGTTCAGCCTTGTGAGATTTACTGCAAGACAAGACAATGCTACTGGCACACTGGTGAACTGGTTGTGTGCAAGATTCAGTGCTGACAGCTGGGAGCAGTTGCCCTCATTCTCATCATCATGGTGCAGTATTTGTTCTGTCACCTCTACGCTGCGGCTCCAGATATTGTGATGAGTTACATCAAGCTGCCTGAATTACAAAGCCAAGCAATAAGGATGCTTCTTAGCTTCTTTCAGATTTCCATATCATAACTGTTGTTGCTTCTCTAACCCCTCTGTATTTAAACTTCTTATACTCTATCAACTTTGAGAACAGTGAAGTGATTCTGTTCTTAAGTGGAGAAATCTATGAGGAATACTCCACTAATCCTAATAATGGAACAATGACAGACAAGGTGGAGGCTCAGTACTTCACACATTCACAAAGTTACTGTCAGACATACGAGAAGGAAAAGGCATGCAGGTAAATACGCATGATTCTAGCTTGTCTTAAAAATCCATGTCATACCCAATGATCACCACGTTCCCATTACTTCAACTATTGCTTAATACAATAAACACTTCAATCAGCAACTAAATGCCAGGATTGCAAACTCCCAATTTAGTTCTCAACACTGAAGGATGGCGAGGGAGGCAGGAGATTGGGAGGGGGGAGGGGGGAGGCTCAAGCAAAAATATTATGAATGTAACACCTCATCATCATCATCTATGGTGCTTCCGCCTGTTTTCGGGCCATAACCTCCCCTCCTGTAACACCTAGGATACATTAATGTGTAAATATGTGATATTAATAAGCTGATAGTGCAGGGTAGACTGTAAAACTATGGTCAATAATGCTTATTACACATGATCAAAGGAACACAAAATATGGACAACAAAGCAATGCAATTGTACAGATAACATGAGAAGGAATATAAAAGTTACAACACACAGTTCAGTTCCATCGTAGTCTCTTGTTATGAACACAAAGTACCATGATACTTGGCTTATTTAAGTAAGTGCTGTCAACTGTGCAGGTTATATAGTATAAAATGGTAGGATAAGTGCAAATGAAGATTAAAAAAGGAGTTGAAGGGAGACACTTTCAGGTACCTTTCTGGCACAGAACAGTCTGGAAAAACATGAAAATCTGAGTGTGAAATAAAAGTCTCCAGTCTCTGGATTTTGAAACCACGGCATCCTACATAAATTCAGGAGAGCTAATCATTATACAGTAGTGTCTGGTATGTTACAAGTATACCAGAAAGATCTCAATGGTTGTCAACAGCCAGAAGTAATGACAAAACTCTGAAGTTAGTATATATAGTTTAAAAATACAGAACTCAATTATATAATTACGGCTTCCCAATTAGATAAGAAATATACAAGTGACATAAAGAAGTTGACCATACCTGTTCTAAAATTAAAATAACACTTACTGAACAGATTTGGATTTTACAAATGCAGTGTGCAGTGTGTGTGCATCCAGCAAATTCTCCTCACTGGTGGAGTTGCCTTCATTATCAGATGCTACAGATATATCCATACTTCCACTTAACTCCAAGACTGTCTCTCCACTGCCATACTGGTAGCCACTCCTACCAGAGTCAGTGGATGAGGCAGTGCTCACAGCATCTTGGGATTCCTGTCACAAACATATGTCTGCCTTTAAAGCATAAATCTGATAAACATCTAGCATTCTTCATCTTATGCAGCATAGAATGATTTCAAAGCAAAACACATACTTTTATTTGGCTGCAGTAATTCAATATTTTTGCTGTAAATATGAAGTACTTGATGAAAGCATAACTTTGCCATAAAAATCAAAGATAATACTTAAAAAATTTTACTAGTCATCTGTACTTCTTTCTGTGCATAAATCCAGTCATTAGACTCACCCCAGACGGATTTGTTGGAAGTTCCCTGAGAAGATTGAATGCAGCATTCAGCTCCTTTAGCTTTGGAGATTTCCACATGTTATAAGGCAAAGTATGCAATTTGTTATTTGATACATCAAGTGTCACAAGTAACGGCAGCATAAAAACTTCCTCGCAGATCTGATCCAAACGGTTGTCCTACAACACAAACTTTCAGTGCTATAGTGCTATCCTCTTCAACACAGGAATAAACCAAAACACAATCCCATATCTTAACATATTCAGAACCACGGATGGAAACTTCTACTGTAACTTTCACCTTCTTAAATGCCTGCAGTTAAAATATCTAGCTGTACCATGTTTTTCAAATGATCCTGCACACCATAATCAGAGATGACTGATTTATCTCACAAAACAGTATCACATCATAATAAAGTCTCTTTGAAACATTTATATTTCAATGTGTGTTAAAAATTTGTTTGCAAAACCTTGCCATGAGTTAAAAAATTGTCAAATTTCAGAGAAGTATTTGAATTTACAGCTGGGTCTTAACATGTTAGTTCATGCAGAACAGTGTCTCATTCTTCTTTCATGTGTTCTCACATCAAGTATATCTGATTCATCAACATAACATATGAAAATGAAACTTGTTATACAGTGTAAAATAAGGATTAAGAAAATCTTGTATTAATTTATAATTCTTACATGTTCATCCTATGATCATAACCTAGTTTCAAAATTAAAAATGTAGACACAAATAAAAGAACAACTACAATACAGTTTCTCTGTGTACACACTGACATACTTGTAGGTAGACCTCCTCCAACACTGGAGCAGTGTATCCCCACCTCTCTGGCATGGCAGCCCCTCTACCAGTCTTTAATTTCCTTGCGGGTGATATAACAGTAGCCCGGTCACCAGATGGTGGTAACTTCTCGATCTTGTTCTGTGCCACATTCAGATACCTAGAGACATAAACAACTGCTTTGAAGTAAGGACTTAAGAATATTAAAACAAAAAATTTTAAATTATAAATCAACCTAAATTAGAGGATAATAACAAGCAATACGAGAATATACTTCACTCCAAAACATTGGACTGAAAGGGGTTATTATTTGTATCTAATATGACCTTCCTCTTAAAAATGTTCTTAAAATTAACACGAATGTCTTCTTTTTATAAAACGTGATTCATATTTTCCACTGCATATACATTTTGTAAGTCTGCTAACAGATTTTAAAGGCTGCGTACCTGAGACTGGGGAGCTGAAATATGATAGGTGGCAACCAGGTGAGAGAATTCTTTGACAGGTCTATCCTCGTGATGGCATACAAGACAATATCTTGGTTTCGAGGGTTAAGCTTCAACTTCGGGTTCACATTCAGAGCTGCATCTACCTGTAAGGAACAACATAATGGGAGCTTCAATGTGCGGTAGTAGAAGTAGAGCATAATTACATAAATGGAGTATTTACTTCAATATACATTAAAAAAACATGCAAAGTCAAGGCAAAAAGCAGCTAAAATTTATCCTTAAAATGAGAAAACTCTTTACTACAAACCTCTCTTTAACAAATGCCTAACTACATAAAAGACAATACATTCTGGAAGGATACAGTGTAACATGCTTAATTCTTCCATCAAAACTGTGGTGGTTTCAAAACTTGATTGCTCGTCCATTTCTCAATACCTGTGAAAACATAAATCTCAATAAAGATTATAACTTACCAACCACTGTTTGCGGACTTGAGATAGGTCACACTGTTGATTGTGCCAATTGATCATGACTGAGGTATTTGGAAACAGAGAGCTGTAGGTGAGACTGGTGAGGCCTGACTGAGGCATGGCAGGTAGGCCATCTTCTGTCATTGCTGCTTTGTTCAGCTTATACTCTGGATCAGGGTATGCCTAGAAAACAATATTTGTATCTATTATATTAATTCCTGCACATAATTTACTTATCAACAAACATGATCACAAAACTATCAAGATGGTAAAGTTTCTAAAGGTATGCCGGTTTCACTGAGTTTCATAGAACATGGTCAATTCATAATGAAAATACTGATACCATAATGACAACTGATAAGTCACCTTTATAGAGAGCAACTTGGCAATGAGGATGTCATCTTTGTTGCAAGTGGCTAAATGAAGTGCCTTGCAGTCATCATCACGGGCAGAATGACGCAGCAGTAAGTCAGCCATGCCGATGTCCCTGTTCCTGCAGGCTTCAACGAGTGCTGTTGAGGCTGATGATGCAACAGAATCTTCTGCATCTGCCATTACCTGTAGCAGTAGCAGGTACCTGTTATCACTGTTGTCAAACTTATTTATCACCAATATGACATCTACAACACAGACTTATTCAATATTATTTTTCTACAAAGAAGCATCAAGTTCTGCATTCCTATGGGCTATCATAAAATGTGAATTGATGAAAACAAAAATGGCACTGTACTGTCCAGTGGGTACAGAAAGTAATGGTATGAAATAAAAAAGAAGTAATAGTGACAAAACAGAAGTTCTTGAAAAACGCTTTAATGTAAATATGAATGCTGTTTAATATGATCACTATTTATGGAGGAAAATAGGTGTTATCAACATATGACAACGGTTACAAGGGGTTTGATACTTTAATTCATGGCAAGAAAATAAACTTTTAAAGCACCAAAATAAGCAAAGTTGAAGACACCTATTATTTCCTAATGTTTTGTAACACACTTTATGTTTTTATTGTATTATTTTGTTTTACTCTCTTTACATATCATCATGCTCATCAAGAGAAGTTCCTCTACTAAGATGCGTAAAAATATCGCTCTTTTCTGAAGGACCTTGAGTGCCGACAAGAGACATTAAGGAATGCTTGACACTGGATTAGGAGTCCTGCCACATCAACATGCTTGTCTCTCACCAAAAAATTTAGCACTGTCTACATACATGCTCCACCCCACAGAAGTACATCTACACAGATACGCAAGAGCACTACAAGTCACTTACTGGGTCTGGCTGCCGACAAGGGATGTTAGGGTCTGCTCCACACTGAAGGAGGATTCCGGCCACATCAGCATGCTTGCTTCTCACTGCAGCATGCAGTGCTGTCTCACAGTTATTGTTACAATAAACATTTAACTGCAATGGACTTAGGTGACACTCATTCTTTCCCACTGTTCCTATTCCTCCTGGCCCCTGTCCATCAACACCTGCACAGCTCAGATTTAGGCGAGTCATGATGGAAATAATACCGTCAGAGATGCGTCGTCGTGTCGGACTCGGTACTTCGGTAATATTCTTTTCTTCTTCTTCACTCTGTTCCCGGTCTTTCACAGTCTGAAGACAACAGCAATACAGATATAAGTATCAAACAATGTAACATAAGGAATTCTAGAATTTGCAAAGTGGAAAGAGTTACACTTACATAAAATTTCAAATTGTGATAAAATTAGATATCACCAACTTCTTGATATGTCTTACTGTAGCCAACAAAACTATAAACATCTGTGTCAATAAACCAATGAATCAGAATAAGTGTAGATATAAAACAACTATATTTAATTCCTACCATCAGTTCTTAAAAATGAACCAATCTGAATAGGCAAATGCAGAGAATACATTTAAAGCAATAACTTCTATATAATTGCCAGCCCTCATAAGTACAGATTTTCACCTTAAAATTACATGCACAGTGAAAAGGTTAACTACAGGAACTACAGTAATGGTGGAAATTAACACACTGACAATAAAACAACAACAAAAAATTAACAACTGTGACAGTGAAATACTATTTTGCAACAAAGATATGTCACGTTACAGTATTTTCTGTTACGAATTTCATTGTCAAGGTTTTATTTCTGTAACTGATCAACTGATACAATGTACTAATCAAAACTGTAATTGTAACTCCTTTTTCTGAATTGTAAATACAGACTGGTTATAAATACTGAACAAAAATTAACTCAAAGATAAATAAGAAATATAAATTGGTCAGTTTCCTGATACACAAGAGCATCTATAATTTTCAGCTAAAGAACTGTGGAAACCCCACATTATATCTGTAATATTCAGTGCATATTCTAGCAGTATAAATTAGGACTTCCAGGAGACAAAAAACTAAAATTTACCTTAATTCTAGAAGCCTTCACTCGAAATTTTAGCAGCATGTCTACCATTCTGTAATTTCCAAGGAAACTTGCGACATAGACGACATTCTGGCCACTCACATCTTTCATATTTAGATCAAATGGCATCTCATATTCCCATTCTCCTGTTGGATCCCTGTATCAAAGAACAATAATAGTGAAACAAATGATAAAAAGTAATATTTTCTTCTTCTAACATCCTTTATGTTTTATATGGGCCCATACACCAAAGAACTGTATTATAGAAAAGTTACATAACAGAAAATTCTGGTTAGAAGCAGATATTTTCTATGAACATAAAATAACTCAAATGCAATAAATTTTAAAACAAGGTTTATAAAAAAAGGCAAAATTAATTAGGCGAGGCTTAGTTTGGTATTAAAAGAAAAGTTTGATAAGAGAACATCATTTCTGTGGTTTAAGGTATTAATTTGACACAGGCCAAAATGTAATTTCCCTGACAATGTTTAGGCAGTTCCAATAACATATTTCATTTCAATTCACAGAGCAGTTTCAGGGATAAATTTAACAAGTCTGACTTCCACAATATGAAATATCTGTAATCTCTGAACAAAGAGCATATAAAAATTACACCACATGGCTTCTATCTCGATGGTAACTACAATCACCTGAACTTCTGCATTAAGTGAGATGGGTAAGGAAACTTTAAGAGCAGTTCCATCACACTGACATGACCATTGATGCAGCATGCATGTATCGGCAACCAGCGCTCCACTGTGTGTTGTTGTACCAGTCCAGGAAACCTCTGAAAATTAAAAAAATGCTGGTATTAAAAAACGATTACAGGCTCACACTGTTCTTGATATATAAAGACACCAAATACATTCACTGACAATTTATTAACCCCATAGAAAAGAGTCCTCCTTAGAAGTTAACAGTCATTAAGGTTCAACTGTGAATAAAGAGCAACAAATATACAGAAAATATGTAAAATCACCAACTTACTGGAATAACAAGAGTCTAGTGTTGCCACTGAGTATAAGTAAAGTAAAGCGTCCCGCTACATGCCTATGCAGGCACTTGGGGGGAGCAGAGCTATAGCTCCTACTCTTTCTTGACCTTGGCACCAGATGGGGATGAGTGGTCAGCGTCAAGCCCCGGCCGTAGCGGGACGCAAAGCAACTA
>NW_019059834.1:721369-738060 GCF_000696155.1 Zootermopsis nevadensis
TGAATTTTGGGACATACCTAATAACTTAAAATTCAACCACGGCTGCCACTTTTTGCAAAAGTTCTCCATAATTAACCCAACTTAATAGGCATAAGATTTTTTACATTAAACTGTCCTCACCTTCAAAAGCAGCTCAACAATATCCTTCCTGCCATTGTAACAAGCAATATAAAGTGGAGAGTATTTTGTAACTGGGTGTATCCTGCCATCTGCATTATGTTCCAGCAAAGCTTTTACAATTTCTTTTCGACCCATCTCACATGCCCTGTAGAAAACATAAGAAGTTCTCATTATCTGTATAAGGAATTCTGAAAAGTAATAAACACTGTGAACGAACAGAAGCACTTACAAGGATATATGATCACTAAATCAAAGGCCAACACTGCGATGATGTCCATCAAAATAAATGCTTTGCAATCAGACTTACAACAGCTGTAAAATTATGCTATTCTGAGTAAACACTGTTAAGTGCTAACACTGGTAAACAGTCTTTTTTTCAATGCCGTTTCCATTCTGCGAATACGGATAACATACAGGTGTGATTATGTGAAGTATATGAGTTTACTGTGGAATAAAAATCAGTTTCAAGATTTGCAAGACTATGCTGCTTCTCATACAAAGTACGAAACACTCACAAGAACAAGAGTGTATTAGAGCCGCTAGGAGCCATGTTGACAACCAGTTGTGCTTCTGATCCCAGCTGCTGCAATAAACTCTTGAGGACAGACACTTCGCCTGCAGCACATGCATCCCGTAGGGCTGCATGGAATTTCTGCTGTGATGTCTCCTTTGCATCTGTAAACACAATTTAAATATGTAGGTAAGCAAGAAACCCAATACTAAACCCCTTGCTTGAATGCAAACAGCAATTATTACAGATGCTACAATAATAGTATAGGATAGTAGAATAAAATTTTAAAGTACATTTCAGAAGAGACCATCAACTAAATTCTATACACAACTCTAGACAAACAACTGATTTTATTACTCAATGTTTCAGACTTAATTAATAAAATGGGTCTTATTATTAACATTTTAAAGATCACTGGTAACTATATGTACTGCCACCTTTAAAATTAAGAACTCTATATTTTGTATTTATGGGTTTCATATGATTCTCAGAATAAAGATGCATTATTTCCTGAAACAGCATTAACCAGTTTATCTTTGTAATGAATAAATACTGTGTTTTCTTTGAGGTACAGTAAAATAAAGTACAGCACATTAACATCTCAAACCCAAAACAACACTAACAAGTATACTTTTTAGAAAGCAACAGTTGAACTTGAAAATAACACATGCATTTATGATCCTTACTCTTTCTTAGCTGCTCCGTGTGCCATACTGTTGTGGCAGAAAGAAGCACCAAAAGCTACTACCACAGAGTGGCATATATTGTTGACAGATACATAATTATTCATTTTCATTTCTTTAAATACTTGATATTTAAAAATGTTTCAAATAAATGCTGTAGCCCTTAATGAGGTCTATATTTTATGTCATAAATATACAATTTTGTTTGTACAATGAGCTGTCTGAGGAAACTAATATAGTTCAAACTGAATTCTATCTAACCGAACCTAACCAAACGTAGAACAATCCAATCTACAACCTACCTTACATCATAAGACATAATGCTAGTTTATATTGGGCATCAGAAAGTCTATATCAGTGACACCAACACAAGAAGTTTGATCAAAAGGAGCTAAGCATCAGAATGCCACACAACATGATGCTGGCAACACAACACTAAGCACCCTGACACTGATAAAGGACAGCAAATAATGCTATGATGAAGCTCACAAACCACACAACACAATGTTGGGAAACTGATGCTGAGCATTGCAATGTCTATTGTTCCGCTGCCAAAACTAGACACAGAACAAAGCAAATATGGTCCTTGGAACACCATGATATATGATTCTAAGTTCTCCACTTAACAGGGTCAGAAACCAATCTTCACACCCACATAAAATAAAAGATTCTGAACTGAACGGTACTGCATCAGCCATTCCCGAATTCAATGTTCTTAATTTCTTCAAGAATGTAAGTCTGATTTGTCACAACAGCTTCAAATTTGGATGTGTACTAAGTAAATAATTATAGTAAATTAATCTGTCCAACAATACACTGCGGAAGCCGTAAAAGGTCTACTTGCCTGGGGTGACATCATTCATGAAGTAACTGCATGCTTCAAAGGCTGCTTCTGCATTGACAGGAACAGTGGTGTTCTTTCTAGCTTCTGTGGTGGTAAAGAACAAGCGCTGAAGACGTTGCATTGCTACTCCACCACTGCACTGTGCACTTAACCATTCATGTCCTTTGCAGCTTCTAGCTTATACATCAAATTAACTGCACAGTCTTTGAATCTTCAATTTGCATCCTTCTTGCAAAACTATAGTGATTAATTGTTATGAAAATTGCCACGCACAAATATAAAAGGCCTTTACACGATATGAGTCAATGTCACTGACAGAACTGTCAATCGATAGTTGAGTTTAAAAACAATACGCAGCCGACTAGATTATCTATCAGTTAAGACAGATTGGGTTATGCGAGTAAGAGTCAAATTAAGATTAGCATAATACAGACATAATGCCAACCAGGTGCAGGAAATAGGACCTCTGCTTCCCACTCAGAACATCTGGAGGTTTAATCTCAGTCCACACATCAGTTATTCTTACACATTTCATAGTTTTCCTTCCAAGTCCTTACCAATTCACCATTCATAACCATCATGTTGTATAATGTAACCAATGGTGGGCTTTAAGTTTAGTGATGCTGAAATTTCAGGTTCAGCTACCAGTGTTAATAATTATTAAAATATTCATTAGAAGAAGATGTAGTTGTAGTAGTAGTAGTAGTAGTAGTAGTAGTAGTAGCAGTAGTAGTAGTAGTAGCAGCAGCATCAGCAGAAGAAGAAAAAGAAGAGTAAAAATGAAGTAGTAACAGAAGTAGGCCTAATGTAATATTCACCAGCATAAGGAAACATGCACAAAGAAATTTTGCTCTATATGTTTTGTTACATTCACTTATTAAATGCATACAATTTTCTTCTGCTCACTTCATCATTAGTTACACTGCTACATCTTATGCTGCTAAGTCCAATCACTTCTAGAGTGGGGTTTCAAAAATAAAGCTCCTCCCCTATTATCTTGGCACATTAGAAGTATTATATAGCCTTCCTAAGGTTTCTGTGTCTGCAGGCGACATTTCAAAGTGGTGAAAACAAAACTGACACCAGCAAACCTGCTGCCACATTTGTCATTGTTACAATGTCATTCAGCTGTTAAAGAGTTTTGTAATCCACTTACAGCATACACATTCTTCGCATGAAGTCTATGAACACATTATGAAAATATTATTTTTATTTATATGCATGTTTCATTTCTACACTTTTTTTTTAATTATATTTTGTATCATTCACTTACACTCTACACTTCTGGGAAAATTTTATTCTGTTCTATATTGATCCATTGTTAGTACCAACTAAGATCTCAAATCAAACTTCATAAATTTCCTAGCATATGGCTAATCATTTATTTAAAAAAAACCCCGCAACATACATAAAATATAGATATCACTGAGAGATGTAGCTTTTATTTGAAACATTCATTACTCAATATGATGTAGAGGCTGCTTAATATAATACAGTACAAGGTTGAGAATTAATGCCTCTCTGCAAATTATATTAAATGTATCTGATACAATATTAAAGTTTGCAGTTTTCATCATGGAAAGACTCCATACATACATTATCTAACTCCATATAATTTCACATTCCTAGCCTTGTAGTGTGGAATAAATTCCAATCAAGTACCATTACCATCACACAGAACTCACATTCCTACAACCAGAATATTCTTGATATTACATAAAAGAGGTAAAGCAAGAGCAGACATGAACAATTACAATGAAAACAAGGCATGAAAAAAATTCTGATTTTCAACTTCACAGAAATATTAAGTCAAATTTGAGATTTTCATGGTGGTGAGTCAGAAGATGGCTGTCTTCTGGGTTGTAGTGCAGTGTAGTCTGGTAGAAGTTCACCAGATTACATGGCACCACAACCCAGAAGACAGCCATCTTCATGGGAATAGAAAGTTCTGGCAACAGTTTTGCCTGCTGCAAGATTTTTCCAAAACACACAGAATAATGAGCATATAATTTATAGGTAATAAATGTAGAAGAATCTTTGTTTAATGACTAACAATGAAATAAAAAGAAAAGGTACCTACAAATAATGAGACATCTGAGGATAAGATATCATAATGAAAGAAAGTTCAGCCTCAAGTAAAATTCAGTTACATTTGAAGAATGCAACTGCAAAAGTTTTACAAACTTCATTACATCATTTGAGATTTTATGTTTTCATGGTGGTGAAAATATGCATTATCATCTTCTGGATTGTGATGCTGCATAGTCTTGTAGGAGGTTATCAATATTCGTCTGAAACATTAGTAACAACCTACAAACCACAAGGTATCACAACCCAGAAAACTACATTCTTCAGTACTAAATACACCTGCGCCTTCATCATGTAATCACAACTTCAATTCCCTATTTAAAGCATAGAAAGGAAACATCTATCCTGCTCCTCAACCAAGACCTGAACCAGTGTATCAGTCCATTCAGTACTCACCAGCTGTTTGTTTGAGGATCAGCATACACTGCATATGCTCACACTTCTCTGCTATATCAAGTGGTGTGAGGCCACTGTTGTCACGAGCCACAAGATCTGCCCCATGAGCAAGAAGCAATTTCACATTGCTTACATAACCATGCTCTGAGCTCACATGAAGAGGTGTCTAGAAGGAAAACATGACTCATACGACATGCTCCAGATGAGTGGTTAGCATTCACGCTTCATATTTAGGACAACACATGTTGAAAAAAGACTAACCATTCATACTGAAGTTTTTCATAGTGTTCTTCAGTCCCTCTAGGGAAATGCCAGGGCAGTACCTTAAATCAGTATGTAACTGCTTCCTTCCTTTATTACTCACTAATCATCCCATCATTCAACCACACATTTTATCTGAGGTATTAAAAGTGTCATTCACCAAACCATACATAAATAAATAAATATTCCTAATTCTATGTAAGTTTCATTTGTACTACTATGAAAAAGTACACACATCAAACTCAACAAACTACTTACTCTATTATCTCCTCTGGGACCACAAGCAATGTTTGGGTCAGCTAAAAATAAGGCAAAACAATTTTTATAAATACGTACCACAGAAAAGAACATATATATATATAATATTAAAGAGAAAAACTGAAAAAACTGTATTTTAATATGATATAAATAATATTTGAAAGAAATCTGATACAGAAGATATCTCATCAATGTCCCCATAAGCTCTTGTTCATTCTTCACTTAATCCAAATACTTCTGAAACTGATAACATACCACCAGCTTGAAGTAAGACTCCTAAACAATGAGAGTTGTCTGTTGTGGCTGCTGCATGCAGTGGAGTCCGTCCCCAAGAATCCTGACTGTTAATGTGTGCTATTTGTTCCCCATGCAGCAAATCTTCCAGCAATTCAGCATTATCCCATAATGCAGCCTATTAGTGAAGGAAAACAAAATATTTTGAAGTTGTCTTCTCAAGATGACATTAACATTTAAAAGGTTTATTTTGCTTTCTCCTGTAGTATCCTACTTTCTCTTTGGCTGAAATTTTGATACAGTTTCTGACATTTTCCCACTCCCCGCTGATGTCCACACTTTCATTATCTTTATCTGTCTCTAAAATTTGAAACCTATTCGAGATTTCAACTTGACATTGTTCCTTTACCTCTCCCTCACTTAATTCTTTAAAATCAAATTTTTCTGTGTCGAAATTTTGCTTAGTTCGTCTACTTACTGAAAGCCGCTCCTTCACTCTTGCTACTACCAGATAACAGTCAGTGTCACAATCTGCTCCTCTGAAGAGCCTCACATCAATTATATTTGTCTGTCTTCTATTATCTACTAAAACATGATATATTGGATTCTGCATGCTACGATCTAGAGAAGTCCAAATGCATTTATGAATATCACGGTGTGGAAATTGTGTACTTTTCACAATTAAATCTTTTGACGTAGCAAAGTTTGTTGCTCTAACACCGTTATCTTTACTAAGTGCGAAACCCTAACCTATCGTGGCGTAACATAAGGCCTCGGCACCTAGGTAATAGTAATGATATTCTAGACTTAAGCATGTCACATTAGTATATGTAGCACCAGTACTGAAAAATGATCTATTCAAGGCACATACTTATTCCTTAAATAATTAAAACGGTTTGTAAAACTCGAATTACTACACTGACTGTAACACACATTGCAATAATTTTTCATTCGCCAAGGAGAACTCACCTTCCAGCTATGTGTTAAATATATTCATATAATGCCCCACAATAAACTTACCTGATGCAGCAGTCTTCCTGGGAAATCATCTTCTGGAGAAACATTCCCCATTCTGGAAGATCAATCAGCTGCAAACTTTTTTATCAGGTATTCATTTAACTTCAAACGAAAGACTCGACCACCATTTTAAAACTACCTGAACACGATGTGATAGTGTCATCTGAGTACTAAAACGAAAACATTTCACCGTAGACAAGAGAAGAAATAATACCATAAACACATATCACATTGTCACTACCTACTGCACAACCACACCATGTTCCAGACGCCTACTTCCGGAAATCTTCATTAACCAATCATTAAATTCACAGACTATTAAACACTTTCCAGTACTCAAGAATACACGCATGAGTATTTGTCTTCTACAATGTAAGTCAGACAGAAAAGATTAAGTAAACAAAAATATTTATTTTTGCTTACCTGTTATATAAAACATAAGCTAACTGTTGACTACACAGGAACCATAACAATCTTACAAGAAACTTATTATAAATACCATAATGCAAAAAGGAAAGAGGAAGAACTTTAGAATACTTATGACCACAGGATGCATATAAAAGTGTCCTGACATGAATGTAATCTTATACACTGTGGGAGACAAAGAAACTTATTTTTAACTTAGAGTTCCACTAACATGAAGACAAATCATGAGATCTGTAACAGACACAGGATGCCTAAAAGATATGTTCACAAGAAATGTTTCCTAAACCCACATCGGGGGAGAAATAAAAGTCAAACCCCTTGCACACAGGTGAAAGGAAGTAGATAAATCAGTCACACAGTATACTGTAAATATATTCATTTAAACCCATCTTAAAACCATTAGTTGGAATATGGAAAACAACCAAAATGTATATAAATAAGCAAACAACTATTAACACTATAAAAATGACACTATTGCCATACGCGTTTCAACCTCAAGAGGTCATCAGTGGCATCAGGGAAATCAATTCATTTAATTAAACCAAAATTTATACCTGCCTGTTTCACATTATTACATTTGTAGAAAATATGAGCAAAATAAATAAACATATTAAAGAACAAAACAAAAACAAAACCATATTTTAACTACTATTCCATGATAAGAACAAAAACAGTATGGCTCCAATTAGTAAGAATACCCTAAGTATTTCCACAGAACCCATGAATCTGCACATTTGCATGGGTAACAGCAAATCTAAAATAAAAAGTATGTATGAGGGTAACTTGGTTAGTAAAACATAAAATAAACATAATACAGAGTCAGCACAGAGTAGGTCATAAGTCACAATCAGATGGTGTAGAAAGCACAACACAAGAATATGGGTTCAGTATGAGAATATTTTAATTACAAAGGAACCTGACACTGACATCATTGCAAATGTTATGGACTTAACAGATATCACATCACACACAATGTAGCACTGAGCCATGCTGTGTAAACCTCCATAATAGCACACTCATGAAAAAAAAATCCCATGTAAATCCGGGAATCCCAAACATGTTACGTGACACCCGCTTCCAGAAATGTCTCACCCAACCCTCACATTCACCAGACACTGTACATATACCATCATAACAAATACCTTTTCTAATTTTTCCCACTCATAACAAACCTTTTATTATACCTTACAGACAACAGATCACAATTTATAGTCACTCCTGTATCAAGAAATATCATTACAGATACTGAGTGAACAATGACTATATTTTATTTTTACAAGAAAAATTTCAACATGATCAAAGGACAAGCTCTAGTCTGTAAAACAAGAAAAAGCAAATTTTGCTACAATCTAGAATACCACACATTCACAGTTGTATTACTGCCAAAATACAATACTACTCTTAAGACCATGTTGTCAGCTACACATACTGATTATGATCATTACAAGCAAAATGACACAAATACAAAATTCACAGCTAGCTAGTAAAAATTAAAAATATGTAACTAGCAGATTTCAATAACAGATCAGAAAAATAAATGGTTTCCTATGCCACTGAATATATTCCAACCAGAAGTATCATTTTAAACATATTTTGAAAGTATGTGCGCCTCAAGCGTTAACCTGTAAAAACTTTCAGGTATTACATAAAATTAATCTCTTAGCATATCAAAAATATTGCAAAACAATTTCTCAATTTCAATCCATGTAGCTGTACAGTATTTAATTATGAAAAGATATACCACTCGAAACATAAAAACTCATTTTGAAAGTATGTGTACCTCAATAATAACCTCAAAAATATAAAGTATCTAAGGAACATGTTAAAAACATTCTGACTTGAAACAGATGTATAATTTACCAATTTAAATCTTCACTGAAAACATGGATATGTATTTTGGAAGTATGTGCAGTTTACTACAAAGAACATTAAATGAAAATATGATGGTCACAAACCATCCCAGATGTACATTCAATCATGTTCTGTGTGCTCACATCTGCCTTCAGCACCTTAATTTCCAACATTTAGTCACTTATCCTTGTCTTGTTCACTGTATGGCACTCCCTCAACCAACTCAACAACGCAGGGACGAGGGAACCAGCCTCGTTCCCGTTTTTTAACACCATCATGTTGAATTTTTTCTCCAAACAGCCAGTATCTGCAACATAAGAATGACGTCTATTCATAAATTCACCACTTACTCATAAACATAAAGAATTTATAAATAGGATTTGAGGTTCTCATGATGGTGAGTACAAATATGGCTGTCTGCAACATTGTAGCACTGTGTAGTCTTGTAGGACTTCAACAATGTTTCAGAGGTCCTTGATGCCTTCATTATCATGGCAATGATGATGGAGTCAGCAAGGACCTCTGGAACAATGATAAACTTTTACCAGGCTACATGGTGCTACAACCCAGAAGAGAGCCATTTTCCAAGAATTTGTGGTTTGCTTACCAAATTTAACTTCCCTTCAGCTTTCCAAAAATTAATTATGTTATGAGGAATATGGAATTATGAAAGATTGTATGGAAATATAATATGTACTCAGTTTCCACAGCAGGTGTCTTTATTCCAAAACCACATCAGATATTCAAGAGCAGTACATCACACATTAAAAAGTAAGTACTTTTCTCCAAAAGTTTTATATTTTTCTGAAACACTACATAGAAGGATTAATTGATTTTGTTCGATTTATTATACTTTCTTTCTCACAAACAATTAGAAAAAGTGATGCTCATTATTGTATTATATTTAAGATTTGAGGTTTTCACAGCGGTGAGTATGAAGATTTCTGTCTTCTGGGTTGTTGCGCTGTGTAGTCTGGTCGATGTTACCCAAAGTTACAGAGGTCATACTGCCTCCGTCATCATCACCCTGATGACGGAGGCAGTATGACCTCTGAAACGTTGGTTAACATCGACCAGGCTACACAGCGCAATAACCCAGAAGACAGAAATCTTGTATTATATTGTTATGCTAAACATAGCATCAGCAAAGTATTAGTACTTTGTAGGAAGAAACAAGATATAAATGTCAAAAGAAGTAACCAAATGTTTTCTACAACTTCCAGCATAAAATATTTAAACAATGTTCCCACATCAAATGCCTGTCCTCAGTATAAGTTCTCTTTTATTCCAGTAAAGAATACTTAATAAATCGCAATTAGGCATAAAACAGAATTAAAAGAATTTAATCAAAAAATATACAAAAACTCAAGGGAATTAAATTAATTGTTTCACCAAAACAAATATGAAGAGCAATCATAACACTGACCTTCTCCAGCGTGTGACTAGAATAGTGTTCTCCTTCTGCAATGGGATGCGTGGCTCATCTGTCAATGGAGGATGACAAAGCACCCTCCAGCCTTTTGTTACAGGTGCCCAAGACCCCGAGTAATTCTCCACAACAGTGTATGTACGAGTTCGCTGACGTTTCTCACATTTCTGTTCTTGTTGTTCTTGCTTTATTGTACAAATAAAAATACAAAAAAAAAAAAAAAGTAACACATAAACACTTCACATTATCACAAAACCAGGAACACTGAGTCAAACAGGAAGTTTTCAATAAAAACATGCACCTTTATGACTAGCCCTAGCAAAGTTGGATTTGCAGATAAATTAAAAATATTTCCTCTTCAGACCTTCAACAAAGTAATGTAGTTCTGTCCAGAAGAAATCAGAGTTCTCCTATCATTGTACATAAGGTCTTACGAGATGGAAGCAAATGTACATGATGTTAATTATCAGAATGTGAAAACTCTTTATAACAGTTATAATGTGTATGCTAATCAAAGCTGATGAAAATCTATTTCTATCGGTATATTTTCTTTGGACACAACTAATGTATATGACAGTCCTTAGTTATCACAAAAAAAGACAACAAGATATAAACAATAAATTGAGAAGTTTTGCATGCAACTTATACAATTTATTGTTCTTCTGACCTTGGCCCTCATCTGAAACATTGCAAGGCTCTGCTTTATAGGATATCTTGTTTTGTAAATATGAAATTGCACTAAGTCAATGTACTTATTGGTTGGGCTACAATTAATTTAATAATACTGTATTTATCTAAATACAGTCACTTCAAAATAATCTAGGTTTACAGTACTTTAAAAGGAACTCAACTGAACTTAAATTTACTCCCTATCTCCAGACAAAGTAAAAAGTGAAAGTCCCGGAATAAAAAGGCATTACCACACCATCCATCCGTGAGACGTAAAAGAATAGTATGTAGAAATCTCACGGATGGATGGTGTGGTAATGCCTTTTTATTCCGGGACTTTCACTTTTTACTTTGTCTGGAGATAGGGAGTAAATTTAAGTTCAGTTGAGTTCCTTTTAAAGTACTGTAATTTACTCACTGTTAATGTGTATTGGTCACAACCATCAACAACAGGCCATGTGAATCCATCTCCAACTGGTTCACATGTCACATTCAGAACCTACAATAACAGGAAATAGCACACTATGACTACACACAACAATAACATGGTAATAATAAGAGTAACACACAACTGCAAATTATCAAAACTTACTCTACTGTAGTAACCTTAAAGACACTGATTGCACAAATGGGATCATGCATTGCTATTAGGAAGCCAATCAAGAATTTAACCATCAAAGTTAGTTCTATGTTCATTCACACACCCACAAACAAAAATGTACTTGCTATACTGTGGTATCCCAGGAACAAAATGGTTGATTAAGTCCTTCATGGAACTCAAAGGTTCATTACAATACTCACAACAGCTATCCTGAGCCATATGATTCTAGTTCACACCCTGCCAACTTCTTTCCTTAAATTCCATTTAAATATTATAATCCTACTTATACCCAGTCTTCCAAGTGGTCTCCTCTCCTTCAGATTTTCTGATCAAAGTTTTGTACACATTACTTGTCTTTCCCATTTGTGCTAAACATCTCATCCATCTAATCCTTCTGATTTGGATCTTCACCTTTTAGATTGACATTAGAAGTAGAACACAACACATTTATTGAAGACAGTCATCTTCAGACTCACCGCTGTGAAAACCTCAAATCCTACATAACACATTTATTGTTATGTAAATTAAAATCACCCTATACATAACATGGTATATGGCATGTTTATGCAAAAATACATCTGTTTATGAAACGTTTGTGTTAAATGTGTGAATGAAAAATAAATACAAGTTGAAGGGTTTTACAGTATGAGCAATTAACTGACCTGTTTCAAATTGTTCTTCCAGCCTAGGTTATATGGATACACAAATTTACGATCACCAGGACCACGACGATGGTGAGCTTTCTCTACAATCCAGTCCTCAATACCTGTCTGGTTCCTTAGAATGGCCCGCAGCTGCGAAAGTGATGCTATGTTAATTTCCAAGATGCACACAATTATTATCAAGTGCAATGTATGTTACTGTCCATAATACAAAACAATATTTATATTCAACAAATGTAAGTAATCAACCACACTTTTATTACCATTAATAAAATGTTTCAGTCCATATTAAGGAAAGTAGATATACTCTACAAGTGTGCATATACAGTGTCCCATGATGTACAGGTGATACTTCATCTACATTCAGGAGGTCATTAAAAGTAAAAAATAAGGGGTAATAAATCTGAATATTCACAATATTGAAGAGGTTATGGACATTTGAAGTTTGATTCACAAATTCAACCTTTTCTTGTAAATAACCATGAACATGTGAGAATACTTGCTAAACATATGTTTGTTAATTTGACAAGCATCTCTCGTACCCTCAGACAAATGCTTTGCCATATTCCCACTACAGAATCCATAAAAAATTACATCTGCATATTGTTAGTCAGCACACACGTAAATTTTGAAAATATCAACAGCCCAATAACTGCTAAGTAGCCATGCAATCATGCATTATTTTAGCAATATTGCCATATTGTTAGCTTCCCAACTTCAAATGTCTTCTAGTATTGAGAATAAGCAAAATGATCAGCCTTGATTTTCAGCTTGTACTGACATCCACTGACTCAAGCAAAGAACTAAATGAACATCATGGGATGCAAACACATCTACATTTTTTACAGCATTCACATGAAAAGTTTGGAATGTTTTAGTCATTACAGAAGATAAGTACTGTACATCACTGCTTTTCAACCAAACACTGCATTTACAAAGGACAGTGCCTTACCTGGAAGTAAAGAAGCATGCCTACAGCAAGGACAACACCAATGGACAACCCCAGACAAAATACACAAAATACTAGGGCATTTACAGACAATGTCACCATTGGTTCTGTTCCATTTCCACAACAATGGTACCATACCTATAGAAATAAACACATAAATTCTGATGCATTCTTTGGATAAATCATTTTATAGTACCAATGCCTAGTGGTAACTACAGTCCACAGATCAGGAGAAAATCCCTGCTAGGAATTCGATTTATGCGAATGCGCAAGATTTCGCAGTGAGTGATGACCGATCCTAAAAGCATTCGTTCCACAACCACTGAATGAACAACAGATGACAGGCTTTCGTGTGTTTTAATGGGTACAGCTTTAAGATTACCTCACAGCGGCACAGTGATATAATCTAGAATATTATCGCAACACCCA
Source organism: Zootermopsis nevadensis (assembly GCF_000696155.1). The sequence continues at coordinate 734,798 of NW_019059834.1, forward strand.
CAGAACATAGTACAGGTGCACTCACTACACGCTACTCTTAGCTGGTTGATGTTTTCATTCTGTGTGTAGTAGCGTAAAACTCTGACGTATCACACTTTCCACCAATAGCAGCCCTCTAGTCCAGCTGATAAGTAACATTCCCCCCGCACTGCACCAGAAATGACTTCCCTCAGCAGGGTTTTTCTCGTGATCTGTGGACAGTATGTATCACTTACTTTAATAATCAATAACTCTGTAGCAGAAACAAGTTATGCCTTCTTTTCAGAAGGAACTGAATTATTAAATATACAGACGAGCTTTGGCTTCAATGGGTTAAACCAACAATTTAATTTCATGTGGTATTCTGAAGAGTCAATGAAAGTGTTGCATTAATATATTAGCATCCTGTCATATGATAATCTACCAAATATGTAAAAATATAAGTCCATCTTACAAGAAATAATTTATTTAATCAACTAGTAACTAAGATATATATTTAAATAATAAAATATTTTACCTAAAGGCAACATATTTCAGGTTAACAGCCATCATAAGGCTCTTTTACAATTCAACAGATACGAGAGAAAGCAACTTTTTCACATACATTACTAAATTTTAAAAGGACTTTTATTTGCTTATAGGGTATGAAAAGTCCAACATGATTAAAATGCAGTATTTATTAAAAATATCAACAGTGCAACACATCACACAAGTTTAGCAACAGCTGCATGTCAAGGGTATGTTACTGTGCCAAGCTGTCAAGAAAGTCCAGTATCCAATATATTAAAGAAAGTGAGGAAGTGACAATGCCTACTTCAAGGTCCTATCCTGGAATTAATCTGGAAGGAGTAAAACCAGAGTCAGAACAGCCAGTGTTCTAACAAAGATTCTAACCAAATACCTACTGAGACTAAGAGACATAACCACTAAGTCATTCTACTCAGTAACTGAATATATTGTACATATATGGTGTAAGATAGTGAGAGTCATTTTATATGTTAACTTGTGGTTATTGCATTACTTATGTTAAATTTCCACCTGGAACACCTACCCTGTTCAGTGCTCTGTATAGAGAGCAGGACAGCACAACACTAGACTGTAAGCATCCACAGACTGCCCAGAGCAGGAAGGCTGTGAAGTGTGCATGGTTAAAATGACCCACACAGTTGTTTATCCAAGGACAATGATGATCCATTTTCAGCACACACCGTCCACCTGTCACACATGCGTTTTAAGTTAATAACAAATCAAGACACTTCAGAACCATCACTGTCATTTACTGTTAAGTCAACACAAAGCATAATTTAAGAAGGACAGCACAGCTTGGGATTCAATATGTAGCAACTATTGAAAAATAACAAAATGCATTTGTAATCCTTTCCAGTCCTTTTTTGTGTGTATGTGTTTCCATAAAGGTAAACACTTGTCTGATGCATTTTTATTCAAAGAAATGCTTTATCACCATTGCTTTTCAACTATGATTTAGAACATGCCATTAGGAAGGTCTGACAAAAAGAAAGAGGAATGGAACACATCATTTTTGGTCTGTGTTGGTGATGTTAATTTATTGGATACAAATATAATTAATAAAGAAAAATGGAGACTCTATCAGATGACAGAAGGGAAGTCTGTGAGGAAGTAAATGCAGAGAAAACTGTTTGTATTTTCATGTCATATCACCATACTGCAAGACAAAATCATAATATATCTTAATTTTAGGATTACTCTGCCTAAATTTTTAAGGATTCATTACTGTCTACACTGTTTCTTAAAATGTGAAACAGTTGAGTCAGAAATTACAAAACATGTCCATGACTTTCCTTTCTGCTATTACCATAGCAACTTTAAAAGAGTTAAAAGTCACAAGAAAAATTCCTGTGTCTGCGTAAGGTGGTGACAATACCAAAATTAACAGGTAGACAACAGACAAAATAAGAAATAGGGGCTGCAAAGCACATGGCACGAGGTATTGGTAGTACTGCTTACCAAACACGGTGCCAGAATAAAGTTCTCTCCATGTGGTTTGATCGGAAGGCTGTCTTAAGGGTAAGAACATAAAAAATTACTTCTTTTGAAAAGTGTACAACGTTACCTACAACTACGACTATATCACATTTGTATTTCTACACACATAAAGGCAGGGCAACTGGAAGTCTTATCTTCACCCAAGGTTGATGGCAGTAGCATGAGAAATGATGTGTGACCTGTCCATGTGTATACAGATTTGTATTTTTAAACATACTGTTGTATCCCCATAATTAATATGAAGTATTAGCTCCCTGCCTCAGAACTGCATAGCTGATGTTGACACATTGTTTTCACTGAGTGCTTAAACTGTTGTCTTAACAACAAATAACATACATTTCTATCCTAATATCATAATTATGAGCAAATAAAACACTTTAAATTTACCCTACATCTATATGCTCTCCTACCTGTGTGGACATACAACAACATGTTAATTACAGTTGGTACAAAATACACATTATAATGACATTGTATGCCGGAATACATCACATTTACAAACAAGGTTCATAACATGAAGAGCATATTAGAAACAGACATACTCCAAACCCATGTTCCTACTACCTCTAAAACAACACATTAAATGAATATAATGTACTAAATGTAGTGCCTACAAGTTTTATCCAATCATTTTTTCAGCCTGGTAAATATTTACTGAAACAGACATAGAAAATTAGGGAGTAGAAAAATAGGGATTTCACATAAATTGGTACACCAAACTGTCCAATATGAACCTTTTTTTAATTTAGTATAAAAGTAAAGGCTCTAAACAGAAACACACATTAAAATACAATTACCCAAAGTACAGTTTATTATAGTGGGAAAACACATGGATACAGTGAACAAATTGTCATTCATGCATGGTTGAAAAGGAAGCTTATAAATAAAAATTTCCTTAGAAATGTGACAGTGAAGTGATGTGCATTAGAAGTTATTATACCAACTTACATTTGCGACAGTGATGTGCTCGAGGTGCCTTGTAACCTTGGCATGTGTTGCAAAATTGGAGATAAACAACATCCTCCGGTTGGGCCTAGGCAATGCCATGAATGAGACAAAGAAAGAGGCTGAATACACTTTGATCACATATCTTACAGTGAATTCTTTTATCATTAGCTATCCCAATAAATTCTTACAGGCTTCCATTGTGTAGGTAAGTAGCCTGGTCCTTCATAGATGGCACTCATGAAGTTATACAATGTAAGGCCATTGAGAGCAATGAATATAGCAGAGTTGAGCAAGCCTCCAAGTGATTCAGC
>NW_019059834.1:738130-784051 GCF_000696155.1 Zootermopsis nevadensis
ACATGTTGCTGCAGTGGACTGTCATAAGTGATATGCTCTTGATTATAGCTGTAAACAAGTTTTGTCATTGTAATTCTACAAATATGCATCCACCACACCAACTGTTTCACCTTGGAGTGAACTAAACACTTATCACAAACTACACATGAATAAAAAAGATCAGATACATGGTACATAAACACTGCTATTCAGAACAATATCTCAATATTCCTTCATTCTCTAAATTCTTCAAAAAGGCCTGCTTCATTAAGCCATAATTATATTAAATAGGCCTATCCTATGTCTCAGACAACAATGTCCAAGTAGGAATAAAGGCAACTCCCACATTTCAATGGGCAGTGTTCATTACAATAGAAGTGTGATGTTAATGCTCTGCCATCATTCTTGGAGGTCACAAATGAAAATGTATGCAGATAATTTGTAAAACTCAGTCCTGTTACCAAATTGCATCTCATATATGTGCCCCATTTGAGTCCAGTAAAGGGATGGACGGAAGGTAACAGGCTATAGTGACAGTGTGGGTGGTGGATATGACAGTACTTGAGGCTTTTCTTACTGCCTGCTGTTGCAAATTTCCTCTGGTCCCCTACGGCATAAATCACTAAAGGGAAAATCCATGTCGCAGTAAAAATAATTTAATATCTTTGCCAAAACCTGATACCGAACTTACCCAAAGCTGTAAGTGGACCCCAGTGACAAAGTTTTTTCAAGGGTCCAAAACACATATCGGTAAAATATGTTGCTGCATAAAATAATTATAACACATAAATATAAAGACTGAAGTTCATGTAATGTAATCTATTTCACAATATGGTCACTTAAATAAAAACATTAACACCTCGTGACAATCGAAAACTTCATCGCAACCAGAGCACCACCCTAACCCCAAACAAACACCAACGTGCACACATAACCAACAAACAGATCGGTAGCACAACGCTGGACACAGACAATCAACTCCTGTTATTGATGTACAACGAAGAGCAGAGCTTTTTGTACAGCCCACTGTCAGCGATTCACAAGTAAACACAACAGGCAAAGTGACAATAGCCCAGTCGGTAAAATGAGTAACTACTCTTTAACCTTCAAAATTCCACTTCACCCCGCCCCCAAAACAAAACTACTAAACTATGAATAATTTTGAAACCCAAATACTGGAAGTTCCCGATATCACAAAGACACTTGAACCATCTTTAGAGTAAAAATGTGTATGTGTATAATAATTTTCATGTAACTTTTATCATTAAGTTGAAGGTATCCCAGCAATATAAGAGTTATTTAAAAAATGACAAAATTATAACAAGCATTCATAATTCCCTTATTGAATTGTATTGAACCATAAAGTAGTCAGATATTCATAAGGACTGGAATCAGTTGGGGTTTTAAAATGTCAATGATAAACATATTTTGATCATAGATATTTTATTCAACAGTTTAAAAGTAAAATAGATCATTTCCAGTGTCATCAAAATTGTTAATGTTTCACTGTTGCTGTTCACAGTTATGCATTCATCTGCATTAGCAAAAGGGAGGATTCACACTGAAGCAGCAAGTGATAAGAAATAGACAATATGAAACATCATAATGCCTGTATATTCAAAACAAAGCATTCAAAGTGCTAGATTCTGGAAGTCAGTAAATGAAGTGATAAGTGAAAATTCTATGTTCTATAATTTGCACAGACTTAATATTTTGCTGTTCTTCAGTACACATAATTATTATTTATAGCATACAAGATGTTCCACGGACAATGCAGAAAGTTACTACAAATAACCCCCGCCACAATATCATGCAATACAAATCACTCAGCAATACAGCAAAAACTTTTCTTTTGACACATACTGTATGTAACTGAGTGATCATTTCAAAAGCAACATCATTGTTGTTGGGGTACAAACTGTTTGCACCGAAGTGAACATTATTTCTGTAAGTGACATCTATCACAAATCAATTATTGTCTGTTGCTCGTTGCTTCAGCATGAATCCTTACTAATGTGCATTTTGTCAAGTGTCTGACACTTTATCATAACAGGACAAATAGTAGTCTGTGGTCTTTCCTTTGAAAGTCCCATTTAATGTTCTCAATATACAGAGAGGTTCAGTTGACAATTATGGCATTTTGTTTAAACAGCTCACTTAGCTGCAGTGACTCATGCAAAGACAAACAGAATCTCCTGATACAGTTTCTGTAACCAAATTACAAATTATGTATAAATTTGGGTATAAAGCTACAGATAATTTATTTCAATAAGTATGATTACATTTTTCATATCATAAAGAAATGAACACCTGGATCTAACAAACTATATTTCATTTACCGTGAAACAGGTTTGTGATATGCAGGATTATCGAAGATCAACTTTCTTTCAGGTGGCTTTGGATCATTTTCAGCTGTAAAGACTGTTAAGGAATAAAATATATATATTTGGTCAACTCTGTTACAACCAAAGACAAATGTAACTGACTACAAGTCTAACAATAATTTAAAACTTAGAAGAAAACAATTATAAACGCATATGCTAAATATTACATAACAATATAAAAAATTATGTAAGATAAATGTGTACAGTATCAGAATTCATGCAGGTTTGGCCCAAAAATCCATGTATAGAACAACAAAACACAATAATCTGCAGTCCACAATAATACTTGCCTTCAACTGGATCTTGAATTAATCTGGCTCAGAATAGGGATAAGTGGCTACGGTAATGAAATTTCTGGTTCCATAGCTGTAAGGGAATTTCTTAACTAGGTGAGCAACTATCAACACATGAAGAAGGGTCTTGAATGATGAAATTAGTTAGATTTAAACAGTTTTAAATAAAATGGAAGAACATAATGGGTTGATACGTTTACTAATAAGAAAATTGTGGCATGCGGTATGAGGGAAGAGAATGATAAAAAATGGAATTAATCTACAGTTCAGCATGAGTTCTGAACCGAAGTTTTCTGAAGAGTTGGACTGAGATGTAAGATTCAGGTTAAGATTTAAAGAACGTGAGTAATACTTTCATTAGTTCTAGTGGTTGAAGTCCCTGAAATAAGATGTATCCTATAGAACAGTTGTTGTGCAATCACTTTTTAAACAAAAAAATAAGGGTAAACAAGTTAGACAAAAAATATAAATTAAAACAATTACTCATGAAATAGAAGTGCATATATTACTGATCAATTATCAGCTTAGTTAAGGTTAATCAATGATGCTGCTCCAACAGCTGATATCTGTAGTGTCAAATTCATAGTCTGAATGGTGGCATTATGTAAAAGAAAATAACATGTCATGTTAGTCATCAATGTGGTTTATCATAATGTTAATAAACGAACACAGCAAGTTTACTTGCATATAAAGGATATTTGTGGAGCAATTTGAAGATGCCAGTGCCAATGGCCATGGGAATTCCCATAATTATGGATTCACTCACTCCTGTAATAGCATCTTTCTGGCCATGGTATGCTGCATCAAATAGATGATCAGCAGTTTTTTCAAACTGAAAGAGCAAAATGAAAATCAATAACCTAATCTGAAATAATAAAAAATCACTTACACGATTAAAAACACTGACTGATATCACTTTTCTGCTTGTAAACAAATTAAAAATGCCTTCTGAAGTTAGTGAAGGAAAAATACTAATAAAATTTAAACCTTTCCTGCTTAACTACCACTAGATTTTAAACCATGATCTGCAAGGATATGTTTAATTTTACTAATTCAGATGCAGAGAAGGGTTAATTAACTAAAGTAGTTACATCGTGCCATTTAAGCTCACATGAGATTGATGTATAAATAGAACATTACCGAAGCCAAATTGAGGACTGACTCCTTCATCTTTGAAAGACCATGACGAGTAATACCCAAGACTTCACCTCGGCTTGTCATCAGATCTGCCACTAACATTGGATGACGTCTATCAATACTCATTCCATGGTTCTCCATAACAAGTTTAATTTCTGTCATGATAGTTGCTCTGAAATAATAAAAGAACTACATAACTAACGTTATCACAGATATTTGTATATGTTTACTGCATAAACTACCACTTGAAATACCTTTATTTAGAACTATGGTTATGTGAATGGGTTGAAAAGGACTAACCACAGGACTAAACTAAACTCAAAAATTTCATATTGAATGACTGAATTTCAATTTTGTTTCTCTTTGTAAGGGTCCATGTTTCAGCACTGTTCAATGCCGATACTGATAAAAATATGGTTTATACATTGTTCTTCTTTACTATTTCAGGATCTCTCTGTCCCATATTATTCCTATTATAATTTGGTGAAATTTAAAACTGTTTTGTATGTTTCTGTTGACCTCTCCATCAATTTTCCCTTCAGAATTTATATAACTTCCGAACTAATTATACCACCAAATTTATTAAAACTCTGTAAATCATAAGAGGCATTGTTATATGGAAATTGATGGATTGCCATAAAACAAATAATCAAACATATAATTGTACAATGTATTTAAAAAAGAATGCTCAACATTACTGAACATATTATGAGTCACTAGACAGTTAACTTCAAGAAATATGGTATAAAATATCAAACTTACTGATAATATTCTTTGCCTATAATTATTTATGCCTCCAGATGACCATTTTATTTTCAACTTACTTTTCATTCAGACTAATACTTCCAAAAGATAGGAAACACATTTGTTCCTTACTACAAACAGCTAAAATTTTTATGGAACTTCCTAATATACTCATAGGATTTCTTCATTTTAAGCATTTTACCTGGCTGCTTCAATGCCTAAGGTTGTAAAAACTTCATAGGTATTGTTGGAAGTTGTATGAGTTCCTTTGACTCCAGGCGTTGCCATGACTTCTCGAAGGTTATCTCCCTCCACAAACAACTTATACCGAGTCTGGCCACCAGAGTCATCATTATGTATCACAGCACGGTTTACAGATGGCAGTCCCTATACACATAAAAGTGTGACTGTTGGTGCAATTATCAGGATGGAGAAGCAATAACATTCTATTTCAAGGTATTATTCTAGCATTAACTTGGCAAGACTAAGAAAAACATGAAAACAGTGGACAATATAGTTGATAGCCAGCCAATAATCAAATTGCCTTCCTCCAACATACAATTCACATGTTAATACCAACCTGTTTAGTAAGAAACATGAAATATTACATCCAAATACAATACTACTTTAACATACCACTTATAAATTTTCTTGTATCAAATATACAAACACATTTGAATATGGGTGATGGTTTTGCAATAAAATGTTCAATGTTATATGTTCTAAACCAATTAGAACTGGTCAAATTTCACTGCCGCTACAGTAACACTTTCTATCATAGTTTCCGCAACCTGTAACATTTTCTTTAATGTAGATTGTTTGAAATGGTTGCTTTATTTTAGTTGTTACTGTTTTTAAAAATGGCACATTTACAACCTAAGCATCAGATATAAAACACACTGGAACTCATGAAGTCTTGGACTTAAGACAGTACCATGAATTCTTAATGGATACCATAACAAGATTCTCTTCACAATGAATAACATAATATGTGGAACAGTCTTACTATTACAATATATTACCAGAAAGTACAAGCTACCAAGCTTACAACCTCACAGCTTTGTAGCTTTCACATTCTGCTCTCTTCCTGTGCCTCTGGATATACGGTAAATGTCAACAGTTTCAGCTGAAGGCAATAGTAATACATGAAGAAAGGAATGTAAACCATAATGTTTAAAATTCACATCCTACATAAAGGAATATGGTGCAAATGATGAAGCATGACTATAGTGAAGAAACGTACATATCTTATGTAAAATACGTACTTTGATAACGACCTTAGGCACTGTCTCTTTGAGGTTCTGTAGTTGATAGTTAAGAGTAGACTTTGATTTCCCTGGTTTCACAGTTATCATTGAGGCACTGACAACTGTGACTAGTGGCAGCTTCAACTTCAGGCGTGACGTACATATGCTGTAAAATAAATATGGAAAAAAAGGTGAAAACAAAAATATATTTTCCACCACAAAGGAACTAAATGTGTTCTATGAATGGGGGAAATGAAAAGCCAACCACATATATAAAGCACATACTTTAGGACAAAGAACCTGTCAGATTTTTAGTGGGTGACTTGGTTATGAGTTGTCTAGGGTTAGTCTGAAAGATTTTTTAGTTTCCTTGCTTGAAGCTAGACACATAATTTCCACTTGAACATAAATTAAGGTTTAAGACCTTCCTCTGAGAACTTTTATTATTAAAGTATTTACTCATATGTATTGTATATAAAAGTCTGTGATTTGTAAGTTATTATAAACTGTTCCAGGTTGTTAAAGAAAAATATATTGGTGCTGAATGACACTGCTCTTTAATCTAACTTTTGTTGACAACAAACACTGAACTGCAATGTCATATCAAACTACTTTACCTGTAACGAATAGAATCTGCATCAACTTCCAACTTTAATAAACGTATGCGGTCAATATCCAATTTAATGAGGAGAAAACAGTCATCCGGAAGATACAGTTCCTCAATGTATTCTGACACCTGTGGGGTTCAAAACCATTCTCAGTGCATCTAAAACCTACTCCAACACCTTCTATTTCCATTTTAATCATTCTCTGGGAGTAATGGAATATGCCCATTAGGTGTTCCCAGATTCAAACATTATCAATAACACACTCTATTAAGTCAATGGTGTCATGGTAAAGTGCTCTCATAATGTTTCTTACTTCTCCAAGTGTTGTCTTCTCTATACGACCTTTGACCCTTCTAGCAAACTCAGCATCTGTATCATCCTCAAGATGAGCAGTGATAATTGGAGTGCTAATTGTTTTACTGGCATTAATTATTTCTCTAATCCTGAAAGAAAATGTTAAACAAAATTCAATTAATTAAGAGATTTGTGCAAATGAAATCCATTCAACTGGCTCCATTTGCTAGCAGTGCCATAAAGTGGTTTCATGTGAACAACCATCATATTATAAGAAACAACCACATAAATAATGCATGCCAGAATGAAGATTAAATTATATATCAGGAAGTCCCAAAAGGTATGAAAGTCTAAATTTTAAAGTTCAGGCAACCATAACCTCTTTAAAAAGTTCCTTTCTCTTTGTTCCAGTATGTATGTATGTAACATACTGAGATAACTGTTTATCAATTACAAAGAGATATAATTATTTTTACCTTAGTATATACAGAGTACAAAGAATATCATGCAGAAAAAATCAGGACAATAGTACAAAGAAAGCTTTAAGGAGAAAATATATATAAAGTATTCTATAATTTTAAATACAGTTTTTTAGTTATTTTACTACTAAATTTCATGTCTAAAGTGAATTAATTTATAATGATTTGGAGACCTTCAACAAGCTGTACTTTTACCTTGGAACTCCTTGAGTAATGTTCATGGATGCAACTCCTGCGAAATGAAAAGTTTTAAGGGTCATCTGTGTGCCAGGCTCTCCAATACTTTGTGCAGCAAGAGCACCTACTGCAGTTCCTACCAAAGGAAGAAAATCATAAATTTCTTGCAGGCATTACTCCACTAAATTAAACAATTTTCTGCACAACTGGGGTTCGATCCCCAACAGGGGCAGAAGATTATTCCTCTAGCCTCTGCATCCAGACTGGCTCTGAGGCCTATCCAGCCTCCTATCCAATGGGTACCAGGGTCCTTTCCCGGAAGTAAAGCGTGGTTGGGGTGTGATGCTGACCACTCACTCCCATCTAGTGCCAAGGTCAAGAATGGGTAGGAGCTATATCTCCTCTCCCCTCAAGAAAAACTATATGGCATGTAGTGGGACTGCTTTACTTTAATAATGAATATAAGCAACAAAATTAAACTTCATAAAAACCATTGAATCACAGTGAAAATTTTTATGTTTAGAAAAAGACAAATTTCATGAACTATGTGTATACTAAAACCAACCAAAGATAACATTTTAGCATTATGTATTCTAATTACCTGGTTCTATCTTAGACCGCATATATTTATCACGACATGTATGGAAAAAATCAACAAGCTGACTAACTGTAAGTCTTTCCAACTGCAAGACAACAGATGGAAAGAATGATGTATCACCAACACCAAAGTGATGGCGCAGTCGGGCAACACGTCGAGCAAACCCCTCCATGAATAACCTGCAAGTACATTGTGATTTATATGACTTGGTTACACTCAATTTGACATTTTACCAAACTAGCATACTTATTTATTACAATGCCTATCATGTTTTGTAACTTCTCCTCCTTGTATAAGAACAATTACAAGCCTATATCAGTGCTTGGAAGTTACAAAACTAGAAAACTGTCTTCAAGAAGTATATTATTTTTGTATAAGTAAAAAACATTTCTCTGGAAGAGGACAGAACCCACCTATTTTTAGTATTAAGTACATTAACTACAAGTCAAAAGTGGTATTATTCAGTATGACAGCAATACAAGAACAGCACATTATCTTAAAAAATGTAAATTACTGACACAAATCTCTGATAGGGCCAATACACTGCTTAGTAAAGTTTCCCAGTAAGTTTAAAAAGTTCTGGGAAGGATTTATGATCCCTTCTTTCCTTTAAATTCTTATATCTGTACGGTAAGTGTAGCAGCAATTATAAATTGATACTTATACAATTCAGTAACCCCCGTCAGCATATAACTCCCACTAGTACAGATTCCCATTAGTGAGACATAAACTCAAAGTTTCAAGCAATCCCTATCTTTGTAATTCTTAACATATAACAAAAATCAATAAATTTGTAGGAATGTTAATAATGTACTTATTACCTATCACATTTCATATATCTACCTGCAATGATACATTAGCTATTGCTATCAAACATAAATACAGATTTCACACAACCACCATGCTGTTACACATTCTACAAAAATTCTTGAAAAAATTGAAGACTTCTGTAAGCATTATTACCACATACTTTAGGACCACACCAAAATCAAAAGCTTTATAAAGGAGTCATGTTGGTACAACTGATATTAAGGAAACAATACACGACCATCATGCCATATGTGTCATAAAATGTCATCTATTCAAAAGTTATTAGGGACAACAGATATATGGTCATGATAATACCATAAGCATGCCTTTCATTACAAGATAAGGAAAATGGGCTAATAGTTTATATCAAAACAGACTCTAATGGTTTAACACCAATTTAACCAGAAAGATTAATTCTCCCAGTTTACCATATTCATAATTTTCAATTTCCCTTTTATGTAATTACCTTAATTCATTTTTAAACTCATCGCTACAACCATCAAAGTCTTCAGTCTTCAGGATCTCTTCAGTTGCCTTCTTGATGCTTGGTCCATCAAGTGGTTCTTCATCACGTGAAGGGCACTTCGCACGCACGTGATCTAGCACTCGTTGAAAATCAACAGGGCAGTCCTTACCTGTGAGTGTGTTTAAAACCAGTATCACTAACAAATACTACACTTGAAGATGACAGCCTTCTGATATTGCACCACACAGTCTCGTACAAGTTGCCCAATGTTTCAGAGGGGATTACTGACTCCATCAGCGGAACGAGTAGGGAGACAAGACTACATGGTGCAATATCCCAGCTTACCTATTTAATTACAGTGCACACTGCAGATGTAGTTACCAGTGGAAAGATATAGTTAAAATGCAGTTCAACTTCAGCTGCTTAAACTCTTAGTGGATCTTAATAAACATTGTGACTATTATCAAAAAATGTAATGTAGATGGACAGTCAACCTAATGATGTAAGATACATTGTTATATTTCAGACCTCACCTTCCATATAAGTGGGATCCAATCCATCAGCACCATAACAGGTTTGAACAATGTCTCCAACAGAGTTACGAACTGTCATATCATAATGCAGACATAAATCTTCTAGAGACTGCAACACAAAGAAACATTTGGTATCAAGATACATTGCCACAGAATGACATCAATATCTATAATGGCAGTAACTCAAACTGCTTTGGTTTAAAACAGATATTATCTCATATATCTTCTCAACCCAAATACTGGCTTTTCAATTAGATATATTAAACTTCTAGATTCTAATACCAGACAGTTTTACCAACTACCTCAAACTGACCTTTACTAGTCTACGCTGCATGTAGCCAGTTTCTGCTGTCTTCACGGCTGTGTCAACCAACCCTTCTCTTCCACCCATTGTGTGGAAGAAAAATTCCGTAGGTGTGAGTCCGGAATAAAAACTGTTTTCCACAAAACCTTTAGCTGCAGGTATTTTGGCTGGAAATTAAAAATAAATGCTGTGCATACATGATTAATATTTATCATGATACATAAATTGGGACAATCAGCAGTGTAAGGTAGGCCGCACACCGGAATGCGTCAAGACATGTAACAGTCAAGACACGATGTCTACGACATGACGCAAAGAAAGGAGCACAGTTGAAACGAATGAGATTATGAAAACCGCCGCACACCAGTCTGAGTCATGATGCTGACGTCAGCTTCATGCTGCAGACACGTGCATTGAGACTCGGCATGTTCCTTTTCTGTGCGTCAGGACTGAGACATCAGTACTCAAGTAACAGCACCAGTGTACGTTATTGACATGAGTGAAGAGTAAACAAATATTAAGATAGTGCAGACGGTTGAGAAATTCCCGGTAATACGATCTACATTTGGTTTCAAAAAGTAAGAACACAAATTGATTCTGGGGACATTCGACAATAAGACTGGAATTTCACCGTATCTTTTAACAAGTCGCGTGCTAAAACGTATGCACCATGTTGAGCACACGACTCATTAAAGTCTTGAATCCACTTCCTTTTCCTTTCTTTATGTACTTTCAACCACATGTACATTAAAATATCTTCCTCACTAGACGACATCATGTTATCAACTAGAGAAGATGTGATACGACGCAGACACGTGCTGCTTCGGTGTGCGGACTCGAGTCTGAATCACGAATGAAGCAAGAATGCGTCTTTTGTCTCATGTCTTGATGCTTGTCTTGACGAAGTTGGTGTGCGGCCGCCCTAAGAATCTCCTGATATTAGTCTAATAATCTACTACCACAGACATGACATTGACTGATCAATTTTAAGAATAAAATTCAGTAATATGGTATTAATTTCTAACCAGAATTACAAATTAAATTACATTGCTTATTAGTTTTGCTCATACACTACTGCCACAATACTCTGATTACTATGAATTATCGTTGTTACTGCCCACATATTAATATATTACTTAAGAAAAATTAGACACAGTGAGAAAGTCCATTAACATAAACTACTACTACTTCCTGTGAATTGCTATGCACCAGCCTGTAAGATAAACTCACATCGGGTAAACATGTGTTAAGCCCTGCCGATGACACAATCATGAACTGTATGTAGGTCACATTCTATGCTTCCATAACAAACATATGATCTCCACTAGCATTAACACTTTCAATGTTAGGGATGAAAGAGTGAGATCTGCATATGGATGCAACAGTACCACATGAGTACGAACAGCCTTCAGTCAATGTACTGGTCTAGTACAGGCTTATCATAGCAGTGTGGTCACTTATATGTTTATTTGAAAGATAAGTAAAACAAGTAAGGTGGAGGAGAAGTATAAGGAGTAAAATATTGCACTGTTATCTGAATGCTCACAATGGGATGATTATTAGCTAAGAGTGCCCACTGGTACAAATATTTTGATTAACAGTAAGAACATAAAATTAAAAACAGGTGAAATGGATGTAGCTGTAATACAATTTCTCTTATTGTGTTAATAATATAACATTCTAACAGGAAAACCTCTTGCTATGTACTACAACTACTGTAAGCTGAGTTATTAAGGATTTGAGTCTTCAATATTTCACACCCATCATATACTTACAATGGCGTTCAAAATGCGGAAGTGCTCGATCTTCAAAACCATTAGGAACTCTGTGTCCACTAATAGCTTGCTGACCAACACAGGCAATCATCTGAGAGATGTTTATGAAGGAGCCTGAACACAAGAATATAGAAAAATGAATACGCCAACAGCCAAGTCAGCCAGTGGGAAATTGGGGCAAAAATGACATTTGGACAAATAAAACTGAATAATCACATCATCAAGCATTGAATATGTTTCAGCCCATATTGTGGATGGCAGAAAAGTAAAGAATAAGCAATAACATATAATAAACTTGAATACATGAAAGAGGTGGTGATGGTTCAGAACAACCATTGCAGGGGGCTTATTCCTGCACAGTCTACGTACCCTTGGAGCCACTGAGGGCCATAACAAGAGGACTATTGCTTGGATGAAGTTCCTTAAGACAAGCTTTACCAGCATGGTCTCGAATAACAGACAATTCCTTCAGTATGACTGCTTCAAGTGTCTCTTCCTCTGTGCAACCTGGCTGACATTGTAATCGTCCTTCTTGTAGAGATCGAATATAGTCATCACATTTGGAATACCTAAAATGATTATGGTTCATCCCAACACATTACAAGAATATCAAAGAAATTCCTAAATTTGCAATCAAGTGCAGAAACAATAATTGATAACTATGCATCTGAAAGCATATGAATAATGAAACAATCCATTTAGATACACTTACAACTTTTTATCGCAACACACTGGTACCAAATGTAACAATAACACTCCAGACTTGTATTTTGCAGGTGCCAGGCACAAATCTTAACTGAGTTACCAGTCATCCTAAGTGAAGTTTTCATGCTTTTCCTCAGTCTCTACAGGTAAATGCTGGTAAAATAACTTGGAATTATTACAACTGCCTCTTTCCAAATCCTCATTTAAACATCACTAATGATCAGTTCCCATTTCAACTAGTGATATAAACCTCAGCAGTTGAAACAATATAAAAATACATAAATGATCACAACAAACAATGATATTCAAGCCACTCTGTAAATAGCTTGTTACACATAATTACCCTGCCTGTAGAAGCTCATGTTTGGCTCTAAGCAGACCATGCCCTGGAGTCACATCCCCTATACCAATGGAGAACCCCCTGTTCATCAGGAAGTATGAAGTCAGCCTGGCAAGTCTCCACATGGCCTTGGCTGCATAATCCTCACCCCAGTCACACAGTAAGATGTAGAAGATGTTGTTCTTCGAACCAGAACCCAGTGTGGATTTATCCATTGAACCAGCCAGTAATTCAGAGTTGTAAATAACAACATCTGCAGAAGAAAAAGTGAACAAGTCTTCTATGTTGGAGTTCAATGCAAAACTACCAACATGTAAAGACATCAAGCTTCCTTTCAAGATATGTAAGAAAAATGTATAGACCTAACAGTTCTTCATATAATCCCTTTTGAAAGTGAGAAAAGATATTAGAATTTTCTACATTCAAAAAATATTAACATTCTCAACAATATTAGTTAGAAGAAAATCAGACACTTTGTGTTTTACACAAACCTCCTCCTCCATATTAAATATAATTGTTAACTTGAAATATTGCAATTTTGCTTACATGAGTCATTGATGCATAATTCTTCATTATTGGTGTAAGCACGACCCTTGGTACGTAAGTTTGCTTTCACAGGGCATTTCTTATTTGGGCGTATAATCAAACTAAAAATCTGTTTTCCAGTCCACAGAGCAGTTGGCTAGAAAGAATAGAATATAAAATAAAATAAAAGGGGAAAAAAATTGTTCTGTTACAGTTCATAAAAAGATTCTAACAGCATTATTGTTATGTTTCCATGCTGTTGGTTTCAAAAATAAAAGACATACTGGTCAGCTCATCTAATGACAATTAATAAGTAACTAAAATCATTCTTTATAGTATTCAATCCACAAATCAGTAAAAAAGTTCTCTGCTGAGACATTTTCCCAGGATAAATTAAGTAAGTAAGTACCTTCATAAATATTCCTGTATTTTGGTATTTAAGATATAAAATGTAAAAAAACAGGTTTAAATACGAGTGAGATATATAAAATATATATTTCATACATGAATCCAATGTTTGTCTAAACATTCTATACTACACAATATAATCCAGTGCGCATCACTTATAACGTGAGCTTTTCATTAGAAGTGTTTATGATTTTATTAAAGTTCAGACTTTCTACTGCAGCTTCTATGCTGAAAATTATGCACCACATAAAAGAAACTAAAGTTAGAAAAGGCTACAGTCATAATTACAAATTTAAAACTGCATTTAGCACAAAATCTACGTGGTCTGCATATAACACTTCACCACACCATTTAATTTCAAGGTATCTTGATTCTACTGCAAGATTTCACATTCTCATGGTCACAAGTATAAAGATGACCACCTTATGGGATGTTGGGCCATGTAGTATGCTATACCATACCTTCATTATTCAAAATATAATTTTAAAAACCCTAAATTTTACTCTAGTAACACTGTATAAATCACTAATCTTCAAGTTTTACCTTCTGTATGACAGGAGGAGGTAGGTCTATATGCATAGCAACATCGTCTCCTGCCAAAAGACATGCAGCCAACTGACAAGCCTGTCCTCTATTCAGGAATTGATCCTTTTGTGTGAGTAAGTAGGCTCCTGTAATGAAGTCTTGAGTTGCAGCAATAAGTAGTTCACCATTTCTAGGAGTAACAAGGTTAGACTTATTCTGCAAAACAAAAAACAAAGTTGGTGATAATGCTGACATCTGTATATCCTACACATATTTCCATTAAACATCCTGATGAATTATACTGGTTCATGCCTTACTAGAATTGTTCTATTCTTGAAATTAAGCTAATCTAATGTAAATCATACGCAGACAAAAGCTTTACCCCCATGAGCACAAGTGCTTCTGCACGAGCCTCTTCAGTCTGTGGCAAATGCAGGTTCATCTCATCGCCATCAAAATCTGCATTGTAAGGAGTACAAACACATTCATTGAATCTGAAAGTAGAGAACAGTAACAAATGTAGCCAAGTACTCTATATTTCTGTCATGCATTACTACAAAAATCAAAGCAAAGACACATCTGAATTTTAAATTAATGTTTTTCAGTGGTCAGGTGGAAAAGTATTTTTTCTTGTACAGATCTAAAATTAAACTGTAAAAAAGTTTCATATTTTCATTATTTTGGATATGATGTTCCTATGAGGCTGAACATGATTTAAACAATTATATACATTGTGAGATTTCAGGTTCTCGTGGTGGTGAGTAAGAAGTATGTTGTGTCATGTCGTCTGGTAGAAGTAAACTTCTACCTAATTTCTTTAAACACAGAAATATCTGCATATTTGGAACAACAGAAATCAACCGGATGGGACTGACCAGAACAAAGACAGATTTTGGAAAAGAAGTTCTCTAACATGCTCAACAAACATATTGTAAACTTTACTATCTATTTGTAGTTTAATTGCGTCATGTTTGTGTTTAATTCAGTAATATATTTATTTATTTCCGTCTATACACAAACTAAGTTTGTGTATAGACGGAAATAAATAAATATATTACTTTACTATCTATCTTAACAATTAATTCCATAAAGTAACCATGCTGTTCAAAGAGAGTTATCTTCAAGCAATACAGTCCTAAGAAACAATAACACCATGTATTATTATTATAAATATTACCTAAAAGTCCTGTGTTCCAACACCTTTGCTCGGTGTGCCATGATGCTAAGTTTGTGTAAACTAGGTTGCCGGTTGAATAGGACAATGTCTCCATCACGCAGATGTCTCTCTACAAGATCACCAGGCTGAAATTAACAATAAATATTGTGCTATTTTTATAGTCATAAGAGTAAATATACATATTATGTTTATCTACAAAACACGTATGTCCAGTACATGAATCAGCAACAATTTTCTTTCTTCATTACACTCAAATCCTAGCGAAGAAAGTAAAATTATATTACAATTATCAAGCACATCTCTCACCTTCAGTTCTTGGGCAACCTTATTTCTGTTTACAAATCTAAGAGCCTTCTTAAAAGCCTGACCTCTCTGCTCCACAAAGTTAGCTCCTGGATGTTTATCTGGACCATTCAGAATCAATTCTTTCATCAGTTTCATATTTGCATTGTTGACTCTCTCTGGGAATGTCAGTATTTTTGCTACATAAATTGGAACACCAACCTAAACAAAGATATAAAAGAAATATGTACTTACTCTTTACAAACCAAATGATTAGGTTAGGTTAGTGAAAATATATCTGACTTTAATTCTGAATGCACTTGAATAAAACCTCAAAAAAGATCCTGCATAGTATCACTTGTGATCTAAGAAATATCTAAGAAGATTATAATCAGTAAACCTGAAATTGAATGGAGTACTAAGAAATAAAGAAGAAGACACACCATCCAAAACCAGGACATAAGGCAAGTTATAAGTCAACACACTATAAGAAAAGCCAGTAAAATTAAAAACACTGATATGGGCACGCTAACTATGGATGATAACAGAATTATGTCAAGAAAATAAAAAAGAAATATCTTTAAATAAACTAGCATTGGACTGACTAAGTAAAGAAGATATACACAAGGGAATATGAAGAGTGGACAGATAAATAAGAGAGGTGATAATGTGAGGACAAAAAAGACAGGAAGAGACTCAGTCCTAAAATTATTCAACCCAGAAGAAATGTCAATGAAGGACATTCTTACAGACATAGACCAGCATAGCTGGAAATATACTACACCAACAACAAAAGAAAATACAGTTCACGTTAAATTGGATAACTTCTGTGATTAAACACACCTCCTCTATTTTCAGATTTGGATCAGGTGAAATGACTGTACGGCTTGAGAAATCAACTCGTTTACCAGACAAGTTTCCTCTGAATCGGCCCTGCTTTCCCTTTAGCCTTTGCACCAACCCACGACTGGATTTCTTTGGCTGTAAAATAAGAAGTCACAGACAAGTGTTTAGCTGAATGAAGTCAATGAAAAAATGTAAATGTAATCTGCAAATTGTGTAATATACATATACCTGCATATTGAGGGGAATTCCTGGTGTTTCACTGTTCATATATAATGCACAGTGTAGTTGCAAGAAGTCCCAGTCTTCATTAATCATCTGTACTTTTGCTCCTGACTGACGGTGTTTCATTATAACATCATTAATGAACACTATCTCAGACAGTTTCATTGTCAGATCATCTTCATTTCTGTTTCAAATTTAAATACCTCATTATAAAACAACTTCAATCACTGAAACCTACATTTACAGGCAAACATGCTAACAATCACACTGCCCACAAACATCTGCTAAAATTCTTAATATTTTTCATAATCTACCTATTCTGCCCAATGAGACATAATTCAGCAGTGGACAAATTCAATAATATTTAAGAAGCCTGACATAAAGTATTTACTAAACTTCACGGCACTTGTGAATCCAATGCAAATTTTCACATCACACACACACATACACACACACACACACACACACACACATATATGGTTACCAACATTTCAGAGAAACATTCATAACCACCTACAAGATCATATGGCATCATAATACAGAATACTGCAATCAACATCTTCACTGCTAACAGAATTTCAAATCTCACTCAATATACTTATCAGAAAATTTAGTTGAAGACAGTGAGGTATACACATACGTTCCAGATTTCAGATCAGAGACAACAGACGGGCGGATACAAAGTGGTGGTACAGGTATGCGTGTGAGGATCAGATCTTTTGGTCGTCCACATGAAGCATTCATTATTAATAATGGTATGTCTTCTTCAGGAATACGTTCCAACAGATGAAGAACCTCCAAAGGATTGAATATGTGAGCCAATCCATTTGAAACAGCTAACTCTATTTCTCGATTATATTCCACGACATCACTATAAGCAGCTGCAACAATTTTATAATCAATTAGTTATAAAAATTTATGATATAGGGAACACTTCAACACAAGTTATACTAATACAACTCTACAACTCAAAGACACCAAGTTCAATTCAATCATGAACAATACATAGTGAGAGCTCTATACATAACAAGGCCAAAAAAATGTACTTTCTGTAATTACAAACTATGAATTTCCATTATTTATAGAACTTTCCAATAACTACAGATGGTGAGACATCTCCATATTCCAATTGTGGTACAAAGATCAGCACATAATTCTTGAATTTGCTACTCCTACTTTTGGTAGCAGAACAAAATATATATGAGAGTAAAGTAAAGTTTGTCCCACTATACGCCATGTAGGCATTTGGGGTGAGTGGAGGTATAGGGGGTGAGTGGTTAGGTTCACGCCCCGGCCGGCTTTACCCCCGGGAAAGGATTCCGGTACCCATTGTAGAGGAGGCTGGGTGGGCCCCAGAGCCGGTCAGGACGCAGAGGCTAGAGGAAAAATCCTCTGCCCCCATTGGGGATCGAACCCCGGTCGTCCAGCCCGTAGCTAGTCACTATACTGACTGAGCTATATATATGAGAGTACAAAGAGGAAACAATAAAAATATTGATGAAATGAAGCAATACACTAAAAACAGAGGGAATAAATTAAGTAAATGTGAAAATAAATATTTGTGATAGGACAGGGATGAGTTTTTACAAACCAAAGTGAAATGCAGCACATAAAAATAAAAAATCAGTGAACTCACCAAGTGTCTCTGCTACCACAGGATCTGTGGCTTTCTTGGAGCGGTATTTTTCATGTACTATCTTGAGAAGGCCACACTTTCTTACCGCACCATTCAATTCTCTACAGTGTGGACAAGTTGTGACCTTTTTAGCCTTGTCAAAGATCTGTTTGCGGAGAGCCTTTCGTACCAAATATGGCAATGCAGGGTTCATTACCTTCATCTTAAGAGACTTTCTTTCATTATCAGACAGAAGAACATGGGAACATGTCTGCAAAGACATTAGGCACATTATTAAATTTATCACCAGTTTCATCAAATTAAGCTGAAAATACATCACATGACTGTAAATATTGACAAGGCAAAGCTAAAATGAAAAATAATATCACAAACACCAAGAATTACAGAAGGCTTGTACAAACACATACACACAATGTTCTAAGCTCAGCACTAAACAGAAATAAGAATTCAGCTTCCCAATTTGCATTCCTTTATTCTGAAAAAAATTCCTAAAATTCCAACTGAATAAGAATAGGGGTGAATATGATATGGTCAATGGTAAAATTAAAGATGTTCTTGTGTCTAAGTGCAGCACTATAAAAGCATATAAGGGGCATAGAGGTAAAGAATCGTACAAAATCAGCTACATCTTCCAGCCAAATCCATCCCTGGAGAAAGAGCTTCCAGTCCCCCTGTACTTAATCGACAAGGGGTTGAATGCTTTCCAGTGCTGGTCTAGACATGTGAGAAATTAGAAAAATCTCTACCCCTATTGGGAATAAAATCCTAGACATCCACCAAGTAGCCAGGATTTTCCTAAATTATCCTGGATCTTTTTCTGGAGATGACAACAAGAAAGTCTCAGCTGGAAATTGCACATTGCTAATGCAGTCCATACCTATCAGTTTACTGACTTAACTATCAAGCCACATATGTAATTGTTAATTATAACTTAATAATTAATTCATCTTTAAACATTCCAGGTAGTTAATAGTTGAAAGTTAATAAATCTTCAGCCCTGAAGATAAAGGCAGTATATTCTTCCAAAATGTTTGTACCATCTGCAAGTCTACATGGTGGCACAAACCTGAAGGCCACCAGTGTCAATAAAACAGGAAGTTTACACAAAAGGTTTCCCCAACAAACTTCTGTTTATGTTCCTTGTCACAAACCCCCCCCCCCACTCAAAGCTTGATATCCAGCCAATTATTAAATTCTTAATTTCACAACATTAACAATTAAATATCAAAATATATGTATTACACAATTCTGCACTACCAAATGCTATAAAGCCATGAACTGTATCCTTTGTTTTGACATACCTTACATATTGTTTGCAGCACTGAGATAACTGAACGAAAATAACCAACATGAAATACTGGTAATTCAAGATCAATGTAGCCATAATGTCCAATACAATCATTGAGGCCCTTGCCACATGTTGCACAGTCTGCATCCTTTTGATTTGTGCCCTGACAAACAAACATACAATATTAGATTCCTACACTGTATTATTCACTTATAATAATATGATACAAAATGATCATAAGAATATCAATAAAGTTGGTTGCTCAATTTATAATTTCCTCTAATGATCCCTAAGCAAGTTTGAAATCCATTCTTCAAGTAGGGGCACCTATAGGGTAGATTCTGTTATGATGGCTGGCAGATTTCATACAATATAATTGTCATATCACATAGTAAGAAACATACCATCCTACGATCCAATACCCCATATGGTACAGGGGTACGCTGTGTGTCCTGACTGTACAGATTTTTTGCAACAACATGGATATGGGCTTGTTGCTGAATTTGGTGGGTGCTGTCTACACCAAAACACACATGAGAACTGCAAATACAAAACACCAAAATTAGGAGTCATGCATATTCTAATATACAAAGAAAACCATTATTCTTATGGTCTGGACTGTTGGGTTTTTGGACATTGTCCACCATCTAATGTTATAAAAACACAACATATCAAGGTCAAACTCAATAACTGGACCAGTGTCCAGTGATTGAGATTAGCCGATTCTGATGAACCCCACAGAGTAGGTGCCCCTTTACTACTATACCTGAAAATGAGGATCCAGTCCTCAAAATGTTATGTATTTTGTAACATTAGACAATGGACAAGGTCCAAAAATCCAGTATTCCAGACTGTATTACACTATCATCTTCAGAATTCATATTCTTGCAATTTATCACTGGACAGCACTATTGCATATTATGGGTTACAATATCAATATCCATCAATATTCAATCAGGTCAAATCATAATGTTTTTCAATTGTCTAATGTGCATATCTGAAAACACTCAACTTTTTTCTAACGACTGCTGCTTTTGTAAGTTCAACATATTCCCCATTAATAACAAAATTATGTCTCATTATGTTGAAAACTTAAGAGGATTAGAAGATTCTTCCAACACAACATATCATTTCGACATTTCAATGAAACATTAATACTCATTGGGTTAGAACTGTAAAAGAATGGTACTCAGACGCATCAATGACACGTATGTCTAACCTCTAGAATTACAATTACTTTTACGTGTAGATAAAACAACTTTATTTTCTCAAAAATGACATATCATACAGAAAACTGCTACATAGTTTCAAAACCTCACCAACCCCTTGTGACTTCATATTAAGCTTTACTCAGTATTATAATGAAAGGCCAACAGGCTGCTTTATGACATAACCCTCTCCAGGTAATGGTAGTACTTAACTATTTAAATAAAACTGAAAGGCTTCACAGCGTGAATTTATTATACAATAGGCTAGAAATTACAACTCTTGATTTCAAACATTTTTAGTACGGTTTATATTTGACTAAATAGAAGGCCAAGAAATTCATGGCTACGCAGTGCAGCATTCTGCACTTTATACCAGTGTTCTAATACCCAATTAAAGTGACGATTGATCTGCCATTAAAACAGTAACAAAATAAATCCCATCGCCAAAACTATTCAATTTACACCATAACCATCTCAATGAAACATTTTATCAGGAAGATACACAGCTAGTGTCTATATAATATTTCTAATGAAGTCAGCAAACAACACTACAATTGAATAATTCTTGTGCATTAAAACACGGCATATTAAAGATAAGGTGTGTGAATTATGTGTCTCAAGTTATGGCACCTTGACAACAGTAGAAATTCCAGGTTTTGGTAATACAAACGAGGTTATGTCAGACACAAACTAAATGCAATATTATTTGAAAATACGAACATCTTTCTCGCCAAGTTCGTCTCCCTGTATTGCTCCTTAACCATTCTGTTAATATGTATTAATAATTATTACTGTAATCAACAGATATAGTTTCTACGATACTTCGATTTTACTTCTGCATGCATTTCTTGGTACAGCAAAGTCAGAACTCCATATTACATAGCATAGCGTGGTGCCATCTATTAATGTAAATCGTAAATATTTAATTTCAGAATTTGTTTCGGAGAGCTCGGTAGGTACAAAAAATAGTTTGGGCTGAAGAGTCCCTTGTTTGAAATACATGCATTATGAAGTGTCGTATAGTCATATAAAAACACTTAACTTCATTTTAATTAGTTATAACTGCCTTATGGGGGGTTGAAACTGCAGTGTGGTATAAAAGTTTAATATTTGACCATCTTTTAGAATTTTTTTCATAAATTTCAGTGGCATCTGTTCATGTAAAATACAAACACTACTTTCACAAAACTTAATTGCTTGATCATAAATAAATCACTGCACTAAAATTATCAGTACAGTGTGTAATGCAGATAATGTATGAAGATAACCACTTACCTCCAGAAACTAAAAGTGTGTGAAGCTACACCACTCCGTCTTCATGGCATGGTGCTTAAGCACTAGCAACACTACTGCTGATCAAGTTCCCTTTCAGCTAATTACACGTTTCAATTATTAAATAAATTTAATAACATGTTTGAAAAGCTAATGAAAGTTTAGACTAAATCCATATACAATATGCATTCAAGTTTTAAATGCTATGTAAAAGTAAATAAAGAACATATTGGAGTTACACCTACTTCAGATAAATTCTATACAAGATTTGATAAAGCATTCAAACACTATGAAATTTGTCACTTTAGCAGCTACTAAACTTATTCCTTCAAGTTTTCAAAACCATAACCTCTGGTTGACAACTACCTAATAAAAAACAAAATCCATTTTAAATACATTCATAGTGTCATGTGAAACTCAATATTGAAACATGCTTGAACATGAGACAAGTTCTCTAAATGTATTGGAATCCCGGAGAAGTATGTCGATAAACAGTAACACTGTGATACCCCAAGATATCACTCAATTGAAGTAACAGGTGATGGGACAAAAGACTGCACCCAAGGTTTGGGTATGGAAATGTGGCAGGCAAGACAAAAGAACATGTGTCCAAGTCAACCCGTGCAATTATATGATCGATTATCTCAGATGTAAATGGAAAAATCCAAGAATTCACAATATAGCAGTATCAATATTTTGACTTAATAAAATTCACTCAATAACTGAAAAGCTTTATTCTCACTACTAAATATACACCAATTCATAAAAATGTAGAAAAATTATACAAAACAAAAAAGGACAGAATGGAAGTTCATCCTACCACCAAGAACTCCACAATTTAGTTGATAAAGTATAATACTCCACCACTACCACTAAAAATCTTGGCACTGATCAAAAGTTACCTACTATAAAGAATACATGATTGAAAATGCATAAGAAAATTTCAAACTTTGCATATAAAAATATTTTTAAGAATCACCCTTGCCTAGGGTTTAGAATATTAATTTAAATACAGTCTTCATCCCTTTTGGTATGGCATCCGTACACAGCTGTGTTCAGAATGAAAATCCAGCATCTGGAACCCGGTCAGTGTTGAAGTCCAGCTGACCATTTGTCTGATCAGGAATTAAGCTGGGGTCTGCACAATCCTGTTTAAATGAATACAAAGTAAGTACAAGGAATGTTTCCCAAGAAAAATCAAATGAAGAATATGAGTAGTCCAATCCCATTCTCAACACCTTGACATCCAATTCATTAAGTGACAATTCTTAGTTTCATGTTACATCATTACAGGTCTGCAAGGAACTCAATAAGACAGGAAATATATGCACACACAATTAAAATTATACAAAGTTCCAAAACCTTTTAAATACCTGAAGTAAAGGTTAATGTAAAAATTAGCCCACAAAAATACATTACATATGTAAAACTCACCACCACTGAGAAGTAACTATCAATCATGTTTAGGGCCTTCTGGTAAACTTGCTCATTTTCATGACTTTGCAGTTGTTCCAATTTGTCAAGTCCACCACATTCTTCAATCATGATAGCCACTCTATCAACCTCCCCCATTTTTTCGGCAGTCTACAAGGAAAGAAAAAGTGAGAACATGCTGAATGAATTGCCCAAAAGAATATGTACAGCTGAGACACGAAAAATGTAATCATAATGTTCACTGCTTGTAAAGAAACTGAGGACAAAATACAAAATTTTAAAAACATGCCTCTCAAAATTCTATGTTACAAAGACCTGAGAACAGTCGGACATCTGAGGTTTTCAGCAGTGAGAAAATCAATTGTGGTCATCTGGGTTGCAACATTGTGTGGTCTTGGTCTTGCAGGTGGTTATGAACATTTTAGACGAATGTAACTTCATCTTCAGAGAACTGAAGATGAAAAAGTATATTTATATGAAATGTTGGTAACAACCAACATGACCACATGATACATTTGAGAACACAAAGTACCTTGTGGTACAGATCCCACAGATTCATTAGCCCTTTCCTCATATAAGGAACTTTTAGTTACCTGCATAATATTGTTAAGCCCATCCATAACCACAACAACAATCTTCCAGTCTTTACTGTTCAGTAGGTCACAAAATGGTTTGAGAACACCAATTTGAACAATCGTTGCCAACTGCTGTACAGAACCACCAGACATGAAATTAGTCACTGCCCATGCAGCTTCCTTTTGAGATCTGAAGTCACCCTGTGAGACAAATGTAAAAGTTATGGAAAACAATGTTAAACTGGCTATGCCGATTATTTTGGTTGCTGTAACAAAATTATCATTATAAAATGTACTTGTTTTATCATCACTGTTACACGTAAATAGTGAAAGAAGTCAACACTGGCATCTACTACATTTTACCACCAATATATGACATTATTTTGAATAACCTCCCCCCCCAAAAGAACTACCTTTCTAATCCTGCCAGTCACCATTCATAATATTCACATATAATTAATGTGTAAAATATGTGGTGAAAATATTACTTTAAACCCAATCTCTCATTCTGCATATTTTATTCTGAATACAATTAAAGAATACTTTGCATCATACTTACTGATGATAACACATATATAAGAGGTTCGAGAAGACCTGAATTTATAACCTCCTGAATCTGGTCCACATTTCCAGCAGTGATATTTGATACTGTCCAGGCAGCTTCCTTCATAATGTTCAGTCTTGGATGTCTTAGAAGTTCCCTAAGATATGTCAATCCACCAGCCTGGATGATTGCGTTGGTCTATAAAACAAAATTAACTTATACATCCTGTAAATGCAAATTCTTTTAAATAGTACAATTTATTGACAATACAGCATTCTCATACTCTAAAACAGCACAGTAAACACATAAATCTGTCAAACAGCATTTCATATACTACTAATGTATAACCCAGTAACTTGTATGTTTCATCCTACCATGGTCTTCAGGTGGTTAAATATATGATAGCGATACTACTGATTACTGAGTTATCTCAGACAAGGCTGTAAAATAGCGGCAAGGAACAACAGAATCAAATCCTGCTAGGCAATGAACACCAGACAAAATAAGAGTTATCTGTAACTAATAAGATTATTTTATACACACACACATATATATATATATATATATATATATATACTTGTAAGTCAGTCCTTGACAAATGCAAGGAAACATTCCTGGAAAACACATTTACTGACAAATGTAACACATTGGGAAGGGGATATGATTAAAAAATGTTAATTACCTTATATAATATGCATAGGAAATTTAAAACAAGTATCTATAGCTGTATTTTTTATACTCCTAAGCCAGCTTTTAGCAAATGCTGAAAATTTTGCCACACTCAAATTACAGATCTGTTCATATGCAAGCATCTGACATCCCTTTAAAACTCTAGACTGTGATGTAAACACTTCATTAGACATGGTCCAAATATCACTTCTGAAATAGTTACTGATAAAATAAAGTAAATAAGGTTTTATTTCTTTGTCAAGCAGTAATGCACCGTTCATTGCAGGGAGCTGGAAGGATGGCTCACATGTCCACATTCATAGATCTTCCAAGGTCTTTAATCTTGATTTTAACACCTGGCAGTCACATGCTTAATTAAATAAAACAATCTGAAAATGGAAGTGCTGGAACTGCTGCATAGGATAGTGTTTCAAAAACAGAACTGGGGTCTAAAACAGATGCCTGATACTCCTAGCTGATTCAAGAGTATTCAATCACAGAATCTCTTGTATGGGCAAATTGCATAGGCAAACAATGGTTACAAGAGGTGAAAAACACTTTATGCAAATCAATATTTAGCAAATACAAATTGAGAATCATGCAACAAATGTGAAAGGGATCAAGGCATACATACCAGGCAACTGTTGTATTAAATTATTTGTCCAGGTGTTCCTGTTTATTTTGAAGTTTCTAAACATACTGTTTTATATTTATGTAAATCAGGTATACACAATGAAAGAAAACAAACCTGCATGTCATTGCCAGTGACAATATTACCAACAGCACGCAAAGCTGGTGTTAGCACTGCAACACTAGGTGCAGCTAGAAGTTCAACCAAACGTGGAACAATTCCAGTATCAATGACAGCTTGAATTTTGTCATTAGTTCCATCAGTCAGATATGACAAAGCCCAACATGCATCAGCTACAAAAAAGAAATTAAATAACTTTCTCATATATATTAACCCTTCAAAGATCAGTGGTAATGGTATGTACCACCTATTTAATAATCAGTAAGTCTCTGTTTTGCCTGTAAAGTTTATGGACAACATGAGTCAAAGAGTAAACAAGGATATTTCCATACCATCATTAACCAAATGATATTTCTAATTGAGATGTGCTGTTTTCTTTGAGGTAGGGACTAAATCATTAATAATATTCAGACTAGTTTCAACTTCACTAAAACTTGCTTCACAACAAATATTTTGTTCAAGATGCACTGTACCAACATACAAAAATCTCATAAATCTTAACCTTGCCCTTTCCATTTGAAGCACTAGTGTCTGGTGCTACCAATCCAATGTTTTAATTGTAAATGGTATTTTATCATGCAAGAAAAATGCAATTTAGCATTCAACTTTTGACTAACTACCAAAATAATAAGAGCAATTGTTTAAATGCATGATTCAGAGGCCGAAACCTTCATATTAGGTCATTAAGGCAACTAGCTCCTACTCCAGGGCCAATATGAGTTATAATTATCCTCTTCAATATAAAATCCAGCCTCACACATTATGGGTACCAGGGTAACCTT
The DNA here is from genome assembly GCF_000696155.1 of Zootermopsis nevadensis. The sequence goes on from NW_019059834.1 coordinate 765,148, forward strand.
CCTCCCACACAGCATAAAGCTGAATATTACACTACTGCAATACATGGCTCACCCTGAGGAGAAACTTAATTCTGCTTACCAAGCACATCAGTGTCAGCATAATGAAGAAGTCTGTTAAATACAGGTAGACTCATCTGAACAATCTCAAAAGGTGGAGGTGGATTCTTGTTACGACAAAGATTAGATAAAGTCCACACAACATTTCTCAAGAATGATGCCTTCTGGAACAAAATAAAACTTACAAAACAATGCAATAGATGGCAATGCAGAGCTCAAATGCAACTGAAGTTCTAAGAGTTCATAAAGTGTTTACATGAAACTCTCATTCAGGAAAATTATGAACACTACAAGATGATACAACTGAAACATGCTTTTATATAACAATCCATATTCCCTGCCTTAAAACAGTGAAGACATTCCAACTTCCATTAAACAAGATCTATTCTTAAAATGTGATAAAACTGACTAATTAATCAGAAATATCACTCTTACTGTCACACAAAATTACATTTAACATTCTCATTTTTTAACCCAGCTGAACACATATGAATATTTTAGTACCTTCACTTGCTCTTAAAGCTTCGAGACATATATAAAAAAAAACATTCGGATTGAATTTGGTAAACCCAAAAAAATAATTTTTAAATAAACCTATAGTGAAGTCCACACAGGAGGTAACCATTTGACATTCCCTAATCGATGGCATGAAGCACGAAAGCACTTTAACACCAAGAAAATCATGACTGACAGGACTAAATCGACTATTACTCCACTTTCATCCACTCACCTGGGTATCAGGTTTGATAAGCTCCAGTAATGCAGGCATAGCTCCAGAATTCAACACCAAGTCACGGGCTGTTGAGCCATCGCCGGCAATGTTACCTAGAGCCCATACAGCTTGCTCTGTGACATGCATATATGATGAACCTAGAAGCTGTACTAGTTTTGGTACAGCGCCATGTTTCACAACACTACTTGTCTGTTCAGATGTTCCTGACGCAATGTTTGTAAGCACCCACGAAGCTTCAAACTGCAAAGATGGGCTAAAACATACAAACGGCTTTCCGTCAACTATATGAGTACAGCAAACGCAAGGGAGAAGAGTGACCAATGGAATGGATGCTATTATTGTTTACAAGCCAGAAAGATACGTGGATCCAAGAAATTGTATAACAGAACTTATATATCCGTGATGTGGTATAAAGGTGATCAACCTTCTTAACATAAAGCAAGTTGTCTCAGTGATGATACTAGGCTGCGTGACAGTAATCAAAATATGAAAGGACACATCCGGAACACAGAAGTGGGTTACAAAAAGCATATAGCACTGAAACATACACAATAAACATTTGTTAATTCATTCATAAATATCTTGTCAATTTCCACTATTAAAAAAGTGGCTGAAACTAACAATTTTTATTAATGAGTGTGTAAAAAAACTCCATATCATAAAATAGGAGTGTCGTAACAATATGAATTTTGTAACTCCTTTCACATTTGGTACCTGTGCCCCTATACCTGTTAACATCCCTTTTTGCTAAGAGATGTTGAAACTTTAACAATATTTCCTAATACATAGGAAAATGTAACAGTTAAAAAACCACAATATGCCCTTCTCGCAAAAACATGGCCACTCTACAGTTCATTTTTACCCTTACCACAGTGGTTGTCCCGGCATATACCATGTATGGACTTGGGGGGTGGGGGTGGAGTGGTGGTATAGCTCCTACTCATTCTTAACCTCAGCATTAGATGGGGGTGAGTGGTTAGCGTCATGTCCCAGCTGTGCTTTGCCCCTGAACCACTAGACAGGAGGCTGGGTGGGCCCCAGAGCCAGTTTGGACACAGAGACTGGATGCCCCAGTCATCCAGTCCATAGTCAGTCACTATACCGACTGAGCTACCCCGGTTCCTCCCTTACCATACTGACCTTAATTCAACAAAATTTGTGTTTCAGAGAAAATTTATGTTGTAAACAAAATTACCTGCAAGCTTTATGAAACAATTTAACTTTGTATATGTGTGTGTGTATGTGGTTAAAACTTAAGTTCATACAGGTGGCAATGTTGGAAGTAAAAACCCATCAGACTACAAAGTCTACTTTCAATGGAGAGGGCATTCACTTTTACTTGTAAAAGGAATTCCGTGAACTGTGTGTACTGACCTAAAACTATTATTATGGATCAAACATGAAGCTCACATACTTATCAAACCGAGAGAGAAATTCCACACATCTTGGAACAATACCAGACTTAATCATGGCATCAATTGGTGGACTCCTTTCTCTGCTGAGTGCTTTCCGTGCAGCCTGCGTTGCAACCAGTTGGCGGTGGTCATCACTACTATTCATTCCTTAAATACAAATTTGAAACAAAATACCATTTTACTATTACTATAAAACTTCATTCAACAAATCAATGGACACTTTATAGAACCAATCAAATAACTTCTAATATTTAAAGCAGGATTTTATATTCCTCAAGTATATACCTGGAAAAGTTTTAAGTTATTTTGAGAGTAACTACTGAACGATTTTATCCCTGCCAATATTAATTTAACATAACCTTAACTGAAGATTTCTGTATTCTGGGTTGTTGCACTGTGTAGTGTGGTAGATGTTTACCAACGTTTCAGAGGTCATAGTGCCTCCGTCATGAGGGCGATGAATACATTGGTTAACATCGACCAGACTACACAGCGTAACAACCCAGAAGACAGAAATCTTCATACTCACCACTGTAAAAACCTCAAATCTTACATAACCTTAATTATCTGTTGGTGCTGAGAAATGGAACGTTTAATCAACAATCATAATAATGTTATAACTTCCACTCCAAAATTCCTGCACTTAACAGTTCATTACAGAAAAGATCAAAAAGACATGAAAAATTTATCACTGAAAAACTACACAAAATGTAGCCAAACTTTTTTTTTAAAAAAAACAACAACATAAACACTAAGCAAAATTTATGACTTTCAAAGAGCATGAAATGAAGTCCCTTGGGTGGTGGCCCTAGACATTTTTCATCTCTCTGCCTACTGCTGTATTCCTCTTAGCCAATGTCAGCCAGCCCAAAGAACTATATAATTCATATAACCTCATCTGAACTTCAAGTTGAGAGAATGGCCAGCCAATAACAGACCAATACTTTCAATATCCGCTTAGCTCTGAACAGAGTACATTTAGAGCATAAATGCACTGTGTGCATGGAGGGGGCAGGCAAAAACCTGCAATAATCTTGATTACATATAAGAAATGGTTAAGCTTTGAACATCCACAGCATATATATATTTAGAAATAATACAGATTATGTGAAAATTAAAACATGCCACATACATGAAAGTATTTCAGTTGCAAATAAACAATTCAACATATAAGATCAGAGACCTCAATCTAGTTCATCAAAACTTCCATTACAGTAGCAGAAATTAAATTATAACAGATAATATATGAAAACTGGGTGCACAACACATGCTACAAGAGCACATATAGATGGCAAAGGTCAGGTATCAGTATGTTTGGGAATCTCATGTGTTCTCTGTACTGTAAAGTTTACGAATACAATATTAAAACTATACCTTCAATAATTTCTTCTGTTGTTAGTGAAGCTGGTGATTGACTATTTTCTTGTAGTGGCAAAATATGGTCATCTTCAGTGCTGAGATTTCGCCTTTTGAGCAACTGATCATCTTTACGTGCTTTGCGAAGCTCTACACTCACCTCCTTCCGACGCCTGCGCATCTCCTAGAAGTAAAAATTTATTATAACGAGATCACAATTGTGTGTTATATTCACTACTGACGATTATAACTAATGCCTTGGTAATAATGCTATGGGATATTTGAGCTTATGTACTGCGGACTAACTGTACAATTGCTGCAGACACATGGCTAAGCAACTACCATGAGCCAAAGTTTTTTTTAGTATAGTTCTTAACAGTTATTGCTGTCACATGTAGCAGTTCATTAGTTTCTTTAGGGATAAAAATGGAAACCTATAAATATTCAAACAGACATGAGGTCATAAAACACATTTCTGGCTATGAGAGTTGTATGTTCAGAAGTCTTATTTCAGGAAGATATGAGATATAACACACTCCATGTAGACTACCTAATAAATGGGATGAGTTATATGAGTTTGTGAGAAACAGAACAATACCATATGGGGTCAGTCTACTCACAATAAACAAAAATACAAAGAATACATGAAAATTGAGATATGTGACTTCTCAGCATTTGGTAGTGCCAAGTTAAGATATGTACAGCTTTACCTATATAACTTCAATACAGTGATTTTCATCCCTTGAATTTGATCAACTATGGTATATAATAATTTTATAGCAACTTTTTGAAATGAAAAATTATCCACTACAAGTCTACAATTTAACAAGGACAGGACACATGACAAAGTAACACTTTTGTGAAAATAATGTTACAAGCTTTTGCTTTCGCCAAGCAGATAGATCCCAACATACAAATCAAGCTTAACACAAAATTACAAAAACACACAACCTCCATAACATTACCACATTTCATATGGTTTGCAAGAACAGTTCATTTGAAATTCATCAAAACAAAGATATGTTGCAATCACAAATTCTATTTCAGGTAAAATGCAACAGAAATTAGTCTATAAAGGTACACTGCAGAAATGTTTTGAGATTAAAAGACACAGTACTTCTCCCACCCAAGTCCTCAGAATAATGATAATTAAGTTGGACACTACAAAAATTCATTAGAGTTTGGTGCTGTTTACTACTAAGAGATAAAACTGCTGTTAATGTTTAAAACAAATATGGGGAAATAAAACTTATTTCCACTGTCTGCACTTCCTCAGTTACTCCTCTTTTTGTGAACTGGTATCAATGTTAACTGCAAAACCAAACTGTTAAGTTCATTATCACAAAATATGTGATATTTTAACAAAACCCATTTTATGAAACTTAAGATTACAGTTTGTTTTCTTCTTCTTCTTCCTTGGGTCTACAACCCAGTGTGGGTCTTTGCCACCTCCTTTTGGAGGTTTCTTAGTCTTTTAAGTATGCATGTGTGAGAAGTGAGCGACCAACCTACTGCCTCTGCACAATTTTTACTCGATCCTGATTTTGTCTGCTAGAGCCATCTAGCAGAGAATCAGGAGACAAGGGTGAGAAATGGCTGCTGAATGTTGCTTACAAAACATCTTGTTCATGCTCATGAGGTTCTTTTACATGCTGTAAATCTATGACATGAGGCCCCCCCTCCAAATGAAGTTGGGCTACAGATTTTTATCACCCTTAAAAATCCATCAATCCCAGCTGGGTTTGAACCTGTGAAACTTGGGTCCAGTGGTGAGCACACTAACAACAAGTCGATCGAGAATGACAGATTACATTTTGTTATCACTTATTTCAAGATATATTTATATTTTTCAGTTCACTTGTTACCTGGGAAAAATTTTGTTTCATTATCTTAAGTTTTTTTTAAATTCCGAAAGCAAGTAACATGTGGGAACTTATAAAGCAATTTTGTAAGAGACTTATTCCTAACATAAATGAAAAGTACTTTTTCTCCTAAATTGAACAAAAATCAATATTATCCATACATCACTGGAGACCTTCAAACCATTTTTGGTTACTACACCCAACATGTACAAATATATATTCCTCTGAAATGTTGGTAACTATCCAAAGGCCACATAGTGACAAAAATTAAATGACCACAATCAGTTTCACAACTGTGAGAGGCTTAAATCTGAGACGAAAATCATTCCAACCTTTCCTCCGGATTGGAAGTATTGTAAGCTTCTACACATAGGCAGTATTGTCCTCAAAAAGTCACACATCTGTCCAATCTCAAAATGCAAGCCTGCTATTTAGTGAAAAACTACGTTTCAATGAAAAAAACACGTTTCATACCTTAGGAGTAAAGATGACAGCCAATGTAGAAAAACATAATGTATCCAACTGCCCGACAGCAATCTAATGAATACATAAAAATATTCCTATTTCACTGAAAAGTCATACTTACATCTACATTCTTCCCCTTATTTTTGAAGGAAGTTAATCTATTCTGTCTGCTCGACATATCGCTTTCTTCAGATGGCATTCTGGATACCTTTAAAAAATAAAACGAGAACTTATTATCCAAGAAAAAACCTTCCAAGTACGAGTAACATTCAACTGATTCCTCTGAGAAAATAACGGATTTCTAATATAACTTACAAACTAATAAACTTTCCCCTTTTTCCTTACAAACACCAAATACAACAAAGCAAGAACCACCAAACACCAACCGTCAAGTGCACCGACCTCTCTACAGTGAAATTCGGTACTTGAAATCTCCAATCACAAGCGTCCAAATTATTTAAAATCTCTCCGCCCCTTTAACGATAACTAAGGAATAAAACATGTGATTGGCCAATTCTGTTTTTTTTTTCAAAGTAAATTCACTGAACAGTCATATAATTTCGTTTCATAGATACTTCATTATAGGTATGTTTAAATTCTTCTGCCTCTGACTGACAACATGCTAAAATATGTACAATTTACAAAATTATTAAGAAATATTTTCTAATTCACATTGGGTTCTAGATTATATCACCAGAGGACGCAGACAACAAGATAATTATTTTCTTTGAGTTTTCACAATTACGAACACCAACTTTGCTCTTTACCTTTCATCGCATCTCTGATTTCCACGGATAGCAAAATGCGCACAAATATAACCACCCTTCACCACGGAGACAAAACATATGTGACAATATCTTTCTATCAGCCATAGATATAGACTAATGGTGTAGATTGTATTTGCTGTTGTTGCGTGATGCTTACTGTCTAATGGTGATTGTCGTCATAGTGTGAAAACTATTAGGAGAAATTACGTGTTTTGAGTTATAGTGTCATTGTATTTTCCTGTAAACCTTTTTCAAATCAGGGTAAGGCAACTTGTCTTTCTGTAATGTGCAGTTGTATATCTATGTACAATGGAAAAAATATCATATCGTTCTGAGTCATCAGCCTTGTTGGTGATAAATTAAATTTCCGTCTCAAAAGCAAACATTATGGGACACTTACCGATTTCATTTCCTTACTTTTTTCCTCAGAATATGGCAAGTACGACATCTTTTGCTTATTACCTGACAGTGACAATACTTTTATTATGCGCTGGTTTGCATGTTGCGGAACCAGTACCGTCGGAACGTAGTTACGTGTTGTCAGAAGAATTTATCAATTATATAAATTCACTCAACACAACATGGAAGGTAAGACTACATCCTGGTAATGTGGAGTCTCTGTTACTTTTAGGGTAAATGTCCAGAAAGTTGAGAAACAGTATTGCTAGATTTATTAACTCTCTGAAACATTAAAAAAGTTTTTTTCCACTTTGCAAAAAGTTTTTTTTTTTTTTGTGACACGTGCCCGTTTCTCTCCCATATGTTCAAATTTGCTTGCAGTTGATACTAGCTGGTGTTTGATAACCCCGTTTCATAAAGATCACATGTATTGTAAGTATGGGTGTCAGAAACCATTCCACTATTGTCTAAGACTGACCAGCCAGAATGTAAACATCATGGTTCATAACTGGAGCTTCATTTCTGACTCAGCAGGCCATCTATAACAATGGAACCTGACATCTGTAACATTAGACTGCATGATTCCATTTAACTACAAGTCTAATGCTGGAAGCTGTAGCAAACAGTAGTAGTTAAATTGAGCTGCTTTTCTGAGAATGTTGCGCTTGTAATTTTGTAAACCTGTACTGTAACTTGCAGGGTTAATTTGTTACACTTTTGGTTTTATTTGTAGGCTGGGCAGAATTTCATGGAGGATATTCCTCTCACGTACATCATTCGGCTTATGGGAGTTCACCGTGATGCACATTTGTTTCGTCTGCCAACAAAAAATGATGAACTGACTAATACAGAAATTCCAGAGGAGTTTGATGCCAGGGAACAATGGCCGAATTGTCCAACTATAAAGGAGATACGTGACCAAGGATCATGTGGCTCTTGTTGGGTAGGGATCTCCCATTTCTGATACTTTTAGCAGTACTGGGGCAAGATACAGTGCACTGAGGAACAAGATTGAGGATGACATCTTTTAGTACAGTCCATAATAATGCCACTACCACATCTTTAAAGATCTGGATTTGGAATGTGAGGTGATACACTCATTGAATACATAATGCAACAGTTGTTCCGTGGTCTGTAGAATGGCTTAAAAATTGGGATTTGCCTATTTTTTCTAAGTAACGATGTTTTACATTGTGTCTTTGTTTGATTTACTATTATAATTCTTCCATTTCATTCAGGATTTTCATACTGAAGTTCTGTTTTAATATCATCATAGACAAGTGGTAGTAATTATTTTCCAGATGCAATTAAGTAAGGAAAATGGGTACAGCTAACAATTCCAGCTGTAATTGGCAGTCAGAAAGAACTAAAAATTAGGAATGAAATTAAAGATAAATATGCAAAAATGATGTAAAACTGTCTTTCAGCTTATAATCTGCATGTAAATCTTCTAGGCATTTGGTGCAGTTGAAGCCATGTCAGATAGAGTTTGCATCCATTCAAATGGCACAGTCAACTTCCACTTTTCAGCAGAGGATCTTGTTTCATGCTGTCACTCTTGTGGGTTTGGCTGCAATGGAGGCTTCCCTGGTGCAGCATGGAGTTACTGGGTAAAAAAAGGAATTGTCAGTGGAGGATCATATAATTCAAATCAGGTAATACAACTTGCTGCATGCATAATGCCACTGAATAAGTTGCATATTTTTATAATTATGCATGTTCTTCTACCCTGTTGTATCTTAAAACAGTATTGTTATTTTTTGTTACCATCCATGACTTGTCATAGACATGAAATTCTGTGGTATGGTAGAGAATAGCATTAACTGTTGCATTCGTTCAGTAAATTAACCAATTAATTAATTACTAATATTTATTAAATACATTACAATTTCAGTTAAAATATAATAATGAGCACTATATATGAAGACGTATTTACATTTCTGCCCCATGAAGTGAGGAGACAGATATTGTGAAGCTATGTTAGTTAAAGGTCAGAAATCACTGGAATTGTTACACTGATGCCATGTTCATATTTGTGTTCAGGGATGCCAACCATATGTCATTGCTCCATGTGAACATCATGTTAATGGCTCTCGAATTCCATGCAAAGAGGGACATGGTACTCCACACTGTGAGAAACAATGTGAGAAAAGTTATGATGTGTCATACAAGAAGGACAAACACTTTGGTGAGTTTCAGTGTACAAGATATAAGCAATAATGCAATTATTATTATTTGTCATTAAATCACACACACACACACATTACTTCATGCTACTTGTGTAACAGATAAATGTCTATGTCGCACAGAATTTTGTAAACATTTTTTATTTATTTTGTTTTGTAGTGTGCTTGAGTTGTGAAAGTTCATTATTCTTAGTTCTTATGTAGAGGTGTTTCTGTTTTGCGTATTTCAGGTAGTCATGCCTACAGCATTGAAAATGATGTTAAGAAAATTCAACAGGAGATCCTGATTAATGGCCCTGTTGAAGGTGCATTCACTGTATTTGAAGATTTTGTACAATACAAATCAGGTACCTTTATTTATATCAATATATATATATTAATTTTGTCACTTATGTAAGTTTGTTTATCATTTTCATTGAAGTTCTTTAAACCACCATTCTTAAAATCACTGAAATAATTGTTGAAATGTAGAATACTGTCCTTGTAAGAGTAAAGTAAAATGAGGACCCAAAACAGCTGTCAGCATGACTGAGCTGTTGGTTAGACAGCTGGGGTTCAATTCCCAGTAGGTGTAATAAAATTTAACTACTGCATCCAGACTGATTCTAGGGCCTACCCAGCCTCATCCAATGGGTTCTTTCCCTGGGTGCCAAGACCTAGTGTGTAAATGTTTCCATTCATACCTGTCTAGTGCTCAGGTCAAGTGGACCTGTACCTCCATTTCCTTCTTACATATTCATATTGTGGTGCTTAGTTAAGCATGAGAGACAACTTTCCCTTTACAAGTTATATCCTGAAAATAAGGTGTGTTCTACCACTGAAACTTGGTAACATGTTTGACTTATATTCAGGAGATACCCAGTTTGGAATTTGGTTGGGAAACTAGCTCTTCTGCAGTATATATATAATCCTGTTACCTGTAAAGCATAATGTAATTTGTTTCTTTAATAGGTGTTTACCAGCATGTAACTGGTTCTGTTCTTGGAGGTCATGCCATTAGGATCCTGGGTTGGGGTGTAGAAAATGGTACCCCGTACTGGTTTGTTGCCAACTCCTGGAATTCTGATTGGGGTGAAAATGGATATTTCCGTATCCTGCGAGGGAAAGATGAGTGTGGTATTGAATCTTCCATTTCAGCTGGTTTGCCATTAGTTTAAAAGAAACATTTCATTATGTGGTCTTGTATGGCAAGCCTTTGATGGAATTATGGCTTGTTATAATTCAGATACTACTTTGGCTTATTTTTAAACAAATTATGTAGGAAGGAAAGCAATATTTTTAGTTTTCTTTATGTTTGCCTCACAGATTAAAAACTTTGCTGAATTGTGATTGAAGCAGTTATGTTCGAAGTGAGGAAGTGGTATAATTTGTGTACTGATACCAGGGTTGTTAATTAAGTAAAATAATTATTAAAAGAATACCAAACATACTATTTGAAATCAGAAGCAAGAAAAGTTGGTGTTGCAAAGAAATCATTGCTTAAATGTAAAATGATAACTATGAAGTATATGCAAAGAAAATAACAGTATCAACAAATCTTGATATATGAAGCTAAATCTGGCAACACAAGGTTTGTTGTGTGTCAAAAATTTGTAGAAAGCAAAGTACAAAGAATTTATTCAGTTCACTATGACAGCTTTAATATGAAACATGGTATCAGGACCCACATTATCACATCATTTACATTTGTATTCTATGACATCTCTTTTGGCCTAATGCTCCAAGAAATTTAATGTGTTACAGCTGGCAGCTAGTAGCGAAACTCATTATAGACTGAAGACGGTCAAGACACTGTATGTGGGAAATAATATTTTCTGTTATGATGTACTAGTTTAAGATATTCAATGTTATGATACTGGAATACTAAATATTCCTATTCACAAATAGTTGTTGTCTTGAGTATATTTAAAATAATATAACTAGGAAACACTACAGTAAAGAAAATATTCTTGATTGCTAGGGGTATTAAAAATAACTTCAGCGTACCCAAAAAAAATTCAGCAGTAACACTAAATGGCTGTCACACTGATAAGGTATTTACTTGGTTTTGATAGTTGGCATGTTGATATTTTTACTTAAAAATGCATATTTCTATTGAGGCATTCACAGAATAAAAACTGTATAATGTGAAACTATCTGCACTGTGATGTGTGACATATGTATATATTTATTGGAAATAGAGATGTATATATATGCCGTAACAGGTTAATGTTATTTCTTGAAGTGACTTAACAATCCCACCCTTCCATCATGTATAATTTGTATGCTGAACAATATATGTGGTTTTACACTATCATTTGGTGACACCAAATACAATTTCAATAAATCCTTATATGCTAAAAAGGGTTAAGATCTTTTAAAAAAAATAATTTGGAGAATGTGTACTTGACAATACAATATCACTGTAAATTGGTAGACATGCTATATTATGAATGCCAAATAGTTTCATTTCCAGAGCTACATATGGCCTTGAGGTTATATTTATCCCATTAATTACTGGTAAACAGTTGTGACTGCGGGAGTTTGTACATACAAATCCAAAACTCCAGAAGTATGTGTGTCCATTCATAAAAGGCAAGTAAACAAAGACCAGTGACAAATACATTTTTTGTGCCAGTCTGGATTAAATAACTTATACCAAATTAAAGTACTGAAAACAAAGTATGTAACACTCCCAGATCTTAACATGTAGCATTAACTTGAGTCCCCTTTAAAATATGTGTGAAGCACAAAGAGGTCATGGGCAAATGAATTTTGTAAAGTGGCTACCAGCTGTATATGTGGAGCCCTGTTCAAAGTATGGACAGAATATTACAGCACCTACAGCTCAACATTAAAGTGACTGACAGTAGGTGGACATACAATTCTTCCATCAAACTGGGAATTTTTCTCTTAGCTACCTCATCCACGTTTGATTGGTGGCCCATCCCACATCATACCCGACAGGTACCACAAAAATCTTTCTTAATGGGATGAGGTAAATGGACCATGGTACTACTGATTTCCATGTAGTGCCAAGGTCAAGAACATATGGCAGTCTAACTCCCATACGTTTTTCAGCATAGTGCTACCTTCATGGATACAATAGTAATGAAACATGTAATTTCTGGTAAACTGGTGTCCAAAATTTGTCAAGCATACCTATTTGTTTATTGATCTTCTACCACCAGCACACAAAATGTGATTCAATTAATAAAATATGATAACACAGTAATAAATTAAATAATGACTCTGAACAGTAAGTCATCATGATATAGGAGCAGACTGAAAACTGCAGGTTAGTAGCAGAAAAAAGAAAAACTTGTTAACATTTTTACAATAATCACAATGTCCTAGTTAGTTTCTTGGGCCTTCTCTCTCCGCTGCTGAATCATTTCACGAATGTTATTCTCACTGTCTTTCTGACTTCTCTCCAGATAACTCTTGTTACTCTAGGACAAAACAGAAATACACTAGACTAGTATTACATGTGGTCAACAGCAAGGGCTTATTCCATACCAAATGTTACAGTACATGTACAATAATATAACAATTAAACTTACCTCAAGTATCTTAATTTTCTCAGCACAAGTTTCAGATTTGTTTTCAAGATGATTGTGTAAATCTGATATATTTGTTAATAAGAACATTCGACCAACACTCTCATATATCTTCGTGCTAGTATCTAGCCTCTAAAGCAAACAAAACACAATTTTAAGAGTTGCAACATAAACTCGATATAAATGTAATATCTAATGCATCACTGTATCAGTCCTAGTATTAAGAATTTAAAGCACATCATTGGTATGGTACATTATGGTTTTCAAAGGATAATCCATTGTAAGCCAAGTAAGTTTATAACATCCCTGTACTCAAAAAAAATTAAAATCTTTGTTTGATTTGACATTTTCTTTTCTAAGATTAACCAACAATTCTGGAGATCGTATGACAATGTGCCCAGACCTGAACAGTCATAGGCAAAGAGACAAGGAAGAATGTTAAACAGCAAATGTCACTAAAAATTGTACTTTGTTTCACAAGCAAAACTTATACCTGAAATAACCAAATTAAACTGTTGAGAAAAATAAACTTTTTGTTGGTATTAATTTAACTTGTAAATTAATAAGTTGACATGCTGTCTCTCATACAATTTTTCAATTTTTGCCAGGCATACATTCTGTCGTCTGATGCACCAATGAAAACAAAAACTAGAACTCTTAATGCATGAACTGTGACACTGTGGTGGTTCTCACATGCATCTTTCCTATTCTAGCTGTGGCATAAGAACACTATTTCACTTAATGAAGACTGGGCCTCTAATAATATAGTCCTGTGATCCACTGGCATCCCCAATGGTACTGAAATATTGTTATGAGACCCACTGTTGACCATCATTGGATCAACAAATCAACGTGTTTTGACATAACATTTTCAGTCTAAGAAAGGGCCATAGCTGACTGATTCTTGGAACATAATAGAGTATCCTAAAAAAGCTTCCTTTTAAGCTTGTTTCATGTAACAATGACTTTTACTGTCTTAGAAATGATATGGGGAGTACCAACTGCAATAATCTGACTTGATACACTGTCAGTATTAAAAAAACACCTACGAAAACAAAGATTCATTTGTATGCTTCAAACTTAATGTCCTCATAATAAATTATTTTACAGAAATCAAAAAGGGATCAGAATATAAATACTTGACTGGCATACACAGAGACAAGTGGGGGAGGGGGACAAGGATTTATTTAAAACCATTTTGTGATTTAAATAATAAACGCCTAAAAAGTGATAATGGCATGCTTGTTAAAGGAAAACGCAATACTTTAAAAAGTATATAAAATTAATAATATAACATTTTGTGTCCTTGAAGGAACTAAAAATGTTCACACTTTCAACAACATACATACTGTAATTTCTGAATCCATTAGTCGAGCATGTTGCATTGAATTTTTTAGACAAGAAATTTCTTCGTCGGCAGCTTTCATTTTCTGTACAGTTTCTGCCAGTTTCTGGTGCAGCTCTGCAAATGCCTAAAACAAAATTATGAAATTGACATTCAGTGAAGAAATAATACATTCAAAGCAGCTAAAAATACACACTCACAACACACATAGTAATGGTCTAATACTGTAAGAACAATATTCCATTTTTTGTAATTCCTACTTAACATGTGGTGCAAACACGAGCACATGAACGGAATAGCATTACATAACACTGAAACTCAACTGAACATCAAAAGTCCTGTTCTTTACACAGTACAATATTGTAAATTTTAGTTAATATTACAATATCGTACCTTCTTCAATTCCAAATCTACTGTTTTGGCCATAATTTCGGCTTAATTATTCAATTTGTAATTACACGTTAAATTACCGTACACCAAACTTCACCACACACACACAAAAATTACTGTATTTCGTTAACATGACGAGCACATAGCACAGAATAATAAAGAACCAACATTATTACTAGCAACATACCGGCTTCTTTACTGTGCTGCTACCTCTGAGCGATTCACAAGAAAACAAAACAAAGACGTGACAGCAATCTAGCCGGTAAGCAAAATAACTACTCTTGAACATTTGAAATTAACTCCAACCACAAAAACACAAACGCAAAACTAAGCATACTCGTATGTCAAGATTAATTTTACAACTCTGATATCGTAAGTTATAACGTTTGAGAGGAATAAATGCATATATATTATTTTAACATTTCATTGTGCCAACAACATATGTCGTCCTTCGTTCTACTTTTGGCAATGTACAATGATTAATCGGCAAATATTGAAATTCTATATGGTCCTAATAACACATGTATGTTAACGAAATTCATACTCTATTATGTCGCAAATCTTGTAATAAAGAAACACGATTACATCAAAGTTGCAAGGTAAGAGACATGCAGAATCGACCAGGACCACGACCACTACCAATGTGGAATACGAAATATTTCGAAAAGATGGCGTTGGTAATAAGAACCTTCTAATAACAATCTACTGATGTCGCGCTTTTAAAACTAAACATATCGAAGAATAATCTGCACAGGCATACAAGAACATGCAAAACGCGCGCACTGACACAAACTACCGGAACGAGCACTGAACTAAAACTTCCGAAGTTCGACTGCAACGAACTCTATATACTACGTCGAAAATGCGTGCTATCAACGTCGAAGGCTACAAGACACGGGCGGTCTTATTGATTTAACCGTCGAGCTGTGTACTGTTCGTGAGAGAACGTTGGCTACTTAAATTCCCTTCGAACAATAGGATTTCGAAAGGACGGTATATAACACACTCATGCTCGTAAAACTGTTCTTCGGAAAAATTGTAAACTCTAAATTCCTGCGTTACTTCCAAAACTACGCTGTGCATCGAATAGTGATCATTAGAGTAGAAAGAGGTGTCAGTGACGTAATCAAAATGGAGTCCAGCTAAAACATAGAGCAACGGTGCGATGTTAATTTACGTGTTATTCCTCGAGACGTGACAACACCCACACGGAAAATAACATTCACCATCCTATTTTGCCCTGACCACACCTGTGTTTGTATAAGTAGCACGGAAATCACATGAAGACTTCCTTGAACCACGATAAATACGCATGTGCAAAGTTAATAAACACATTCATTTTTTAAGGGTGATGAAGAATCATAAATCTGTAACATCTCCATCAAGTGTTAAATAAAAGCATATCAATCATTGTGTGTCGACGACATTAATAATTCGACAACAAAAGTCTGCATACCAAACAACATATTTTCCACTAACTAGGTCAACAGGTAAACAATGTAAAATCCTTTACAAGAAATATATTGGAATTAATGCCGACTTAATAATTCTTTAATATGTGAAGAATTAAAATATTGTAGAATTTTAATTTCACGCAATTAACAACAACGATCACACAGTGCGCAAATATCAAAGGGTTGTATGCCATGACAGAACACCAGTGCGTAATACATACTGCGCAGATGCCCCACCAACCTAACCTAACCTAACTAAACCCAACCCACCTAAAACCGGGATGTGCTGACTGCGCAGGAATTTCTTAATCATTGAATGGATGGACGGAAATTCTTGAAAATCTCTACGGACGTCATGCCACAGGTAAGATCATTAAATCCATACTCTATTATGTCATAACGCCCCTAACAAATTATCAAGAAAATGTCAATGACGCGAGGTGGAAGACCTGCGCAATCGACCACGGCCACTACCAATGTGCCTATCACTAACTAATTAAACACAAATATGTGTACAAATTTATTAACTAGGGCCCACATGTGTCGAAGAACATCACGAGGCAAAAATTTATAGATTTAAAGCACAAGATTTGTCTAGTTAACATACTCAACATTTTTATACCAGTCGTAGCGCATCCATAAGCAAAGATCCGCGCATCGAATTAATATGAAGTAAATATATATTACGAATAATGAAAATACATGTAACTAAATGCGTTTAGGTCCATTTAGCATATTAATGCACTGTCTTATTGTATAAATCAAAAAGCGTTACAAATTGTTTATGATCGTTAGTACGAGTGGTAATCGGAACACGTATTACGTATTAACTTACGTTCTCCTTCCAGTGACGTAAGCAAAATGGAGACAAGTAGAAAATTACACTTACGGTCTGATGTACGTGAACGTGTGAATTCCGAGATGTGTCATTAAACTCCGTGAATTAACTTTCGACATTACACGCGTGTAGAAAAGAGGCGAGAGTTTCTTATGGTGAGAGCCAATAAATTCCAGATGTACCTAATTCACTGAAGTTGGACGTGCATAAATGTGACGTGTGTGTGCATATGTATACATATATATTTCTGTCAAGCCGAATCTTTGTAATATCTCGATATACTTTAAAATAAAATTTTGACATGTGTATTAATGATTCCTAAGCGTAAGCAGACTACAAATGGAATTCAACAACTACAATTGCGTAAAAACATACACAAGTGACGTGAGCCAATAGTCATTCGAGGTCAATAATAAGGTAACGAATGTAAAATTTTTGAAATGTAAAGCTATGGTAGTAACTCAAACAACAAGATTGTTCTATAATGTGAGAACATTGAAATATTTGATTGTTTAATATCCCGAAATCGATATTAGAACTCATACAATGCCTTATCAGAGACAATTTGCATCACGTCACTGCGCATCAACTTCAGCGCACATGACCCATTAACCTAACCTAACTAAACCAAGGCAACCGAATAGAGGTAATCTGAGTCAGCTGAACATAGCGCCCTGCGCACTAATTTTCGAAATAGACTATTGATGGTCGGAAATTGCTGAAATTTTGTATGGACGTCGTGCCACCGGTAAGTAATAAAAATTCATACACTTTCGTGCCGCAACACTTGTAATAAATTCAGACGAAGGAATCAAATTCGCGAGGTGGAAGAAACGCTCAATTGGCCACGACCACGAACCTCGACTAAATGATGAAGGAGTTATGCACTCGAAAAATTTTAAAATAAAATTTTAACATGTGTATTAATATTTCTAAAGCGTAATTAGATCACACATGCAATTCAACAACTAGAACTGCGTAAAAACATGGATAAGTGACGTGAGCCTATTGTGTTGAGAGGTCCACAGGTAGGCAACCAATTTAAATTATTCAAGTGCAAAGGTATGGTAGTGACTCAAACACAAGATTGTTTATAATTTTGGAAAATTTAAAATATTCGAGTTTTTAATTTCCCGCAATCGATAATAGAACTAATACGATGCCGTAACATAGACAAATTACACAAGTCACTACGCATCAGCTTCTGCACAGATGCAACATTAATGGTCCCGAGGAACTCCATTTCTAGAGCACAAATTTACGTTGTTACTGACCGACCGAAATCAAATAATTCCAACCGTAGTTTAATGGCGACTATTCAATCGGGACCAGCCGACTGTTTGAAGACAGAATCAGTACTGACTGACTTCTGATTTGTCCCCGATGCCATTCGGAAGTATTGATTTCTTTCCATTGAGGTCATCACAGATGGCACGTCTTATCTTTGGTTCCGTATTTTTCCGATTGACTGCGTCTTTGTGTTTGTACGTCGTGTCCTCGAGTAAATGTGAGGCAAAATTTTCGATATATTTTGTTGACATTTGACATAGGACACCAATATGTTACCACAAGTTGGACGTGCGCCACGAATGTAATTTTAGACGTGTTATGTTGTATTACACGCATACAAGCACTATTTGTGTTATATGGGGATTGTGTGAGCGCGTAATATCGTTATTGATAAGTGGTCGTGGCCGACTTTGCGCATCCTCCACCTCACGACTTTGATGTCTTCGTGCGATTTTCTAAAAAGCGATTAGACATAATAGAGTATGAATATCATTAACTTACCTGTGGCATGATGTCTATACAAAATTTTAATAATTTCTGAGCTCCATTCGCTTTTTCCAAAATTCGTGCGCAGAAACCATTTTGCACTGAACGACATTACCCCGTTTTGGTTGGTTTGGGTTAGGTTAGGTTAGTGGGGCACCTGCGCAGACGTTGTTGCGCAGTGCAGTCGTATGACGTGCGCATGTGAGGGCACCTTGAGCTCGTTATGGTTAATTGTAAATTATTAAACACTCAAAAATTCGATTCCGTCACTTTAAGAAGTATATTATGTTCTGGGCTTCACTTTCATACCTAATTTAATTTT
>NW_019059836.1:0-27590 GCF_000696155.1 Zootermopsis nevadensis
GTTGGCATGCATCTCTTAGTGAGAGTTCTGTACACATTTTCAAAATTTCAAAATTTTCGAAAAATCAAAAAACGCTGGAAATTATCTGAAACGCGCACCTAACTACATTTTTTTGAAATTTTTGGAAAAAATTTTAAAGTGGAATTTTTCAAAAATTATTGGTTTTGTGCGCTTTTTGGATAATTTCCAGCGTTTTTTGATTTTTCGAAAATTTTGAAAATTTTTCAAAATTTCTTCCAAATTTCACCCACCTGATGCCATGCAGGACAAATCGCCGTCGGACTGTGTCTGAAGTACTGTCTCTGACGAACGCGGTGTGTGCCTCACACGGTCTCTTACGTGCCGTCTTCTGTAAGCCGAGGTGCGGGATGCAACACGTAAGGCAAATACCGAGACGGGCAGGGACATGGTCGGCCACACGTCGAGCCTTGCATAGGACGGTTGTGCAGAAACCGAGGCAGTCAGCATTCGGGAAGGTTCGAGGCGAGTCCGGCAGAGACAGGGTGAGGCATCCGCCGAGGTTGGCATGCATCTCTTGGTGAGAGTTCTGAAAATATTTCCAAATTTCAAAATAGATGCATGCATGCCTACCTCGGCGAATGCCTCACCCTGTCTCTGCCGGACTCGGCCTCAATCCTTTCCGATTGCTGACTGCCTCGAAAAATGAAAAAACGCTGGAAATTGTCCAAAAAGCGCTAAAAACCCAAAAATTTTGAACATTTTTTCATTCTTTTTTTTTGAAAAATTTCGAAGACTTTTGTTTTTTTGCGATTTTCAGATAATTTCCAGCATTTTTTTATTTTTTAAAAAATTCATTGCCAGATCAATTACAAGACGCGGCCTCTGTCAAACCCGATCTAAAGTAGGCACGCTCAGTCTCACCCGATCTGTTTCACGCGGTCTCCGCCAGACTCCGTATGTCTCATAGGTTACGTTAGTTTAGGTGATGTTAGATTAGGTAAGGTTGGGTTAGGTTAGATTGGGTTAAGTAAGGTTAGGTTAGGTAAGTTTAGGTGGTTAGGTTAGATTGGGTTAATTAAGGTTAGGTTAGTTTAGGTGATGTTAGGTTGGGTTAAGTAAGGTTAGGTTTGGGTTACCTGGTGAATCACACGCCGTGTCAGAACGTGTCTGCGACGCACACTGTGTATGACGGACGCGTTCTCTGTCGGACTCGGTATCTGCGCGAACGGGTCTCTCTAACCCCCGATATGTGCCTGGCCGTCTGTGCGAAGACCTGGTTCGACAGAGATCGGTTGAGGCACAGATCGAAGCAAAACAGTGACAAGTGTGAGACCGACAGAGCCAAGCAAACACCGGCTGAGTCAAAGTAAATGGCAAGCGGAGACCCGGTTAAACAGAGACCGAGTCAAGCAGATAACGGGTGAAGCTCACACCGCATGAAAGCGAGACCGGTGACGCACACGCAGAGTCCTGGTGAATCAGAGACCGAGTAAAGCTGAGACCTGGTGAATCACACGCCGTGTAAAGCAGGCAAAGATGGCATCCGGATGACACTTGGTGGAATTAGACAGTGGCAGAGACCGGGTCCGGTAGAAACTCGTTCTGATATGGATATTTTCAAATTTAGAAAAAATATTTTCAAATTTTGCAAAATTTTCGAAAAATCAGAAAATTCTGCAAATCTTCTGAAAAGCGCACAAAACCAAACATTTCCGAAAATTTCGAAAGAATTTACAGATTGAAATTTTTCAAAATTGTTTTAGTTTTGTGCGCGTTTTGGACATTTTCGTTCATTTTTCGAAAATTTTTGTATTTCTTATCAAAATTCACCCCACACGATCCTTGCCAGAATGGGTCTATGCATGAACCGGTCTGTGATGCACACTGATTTTCCCTACCTGATCCCTACCACAAATGGTCCGCCTGACTCGTCTGTCTCACTCAGTCACTGGCGGACAAGGTGTGCCGCACACACACACACAAACAAACAAAAATAAATAAACTGAGGGATTTTAATTTTGAAACTTTATGTAACACTATATATGTATATTACCATTTATACTTTTTAGTTTACTGAACTATTTCACAGAAGTGAGTGCAATAATGAGTCACAAAACATGATGGACTCATGCTAATTCTTGTAAATTATTCACTCCCTTTCAATATGATAGTTACAAAGAACTTATTCCAGCAATAAAACATAGATAGAGTACACATCAATCTGAACTTTGTTGTTAAGAACATGATTGATGATGTTTATACCACAATATCTATGTGTCAATACATGATGGAATATGTTCAATGCACATAATTATTACACAGGAAAGATTCATCTCACAGGAACAATAGCAAGAACACATTTCACAGTAAAATACAAAAACTGTAACCCTGAACAAGATTCAACACAATTGTACATATATTTTTAGCTTCACTTTAATGAACAGTTATATGAAAAATTAAATTTTAATTATATCAACTGACATGTAAAAGTCTGAATGTAAATGGATTTCATAATGTGCTATAACCATTTTATACCATTTTCAATACATAAATGAGTAAACTAGATATAAGTATAAAGTAAAACTTGATGACAACTTGAACACAATCTAATAGCCAACAAAACTATAATAATACCAACAAGCAGATAAGTGATGTAAAAATTAAATGAATGCATACAACTGAATAAATTTGACCTTGAAGACTTTTTTTTGTACCAAATGATGTGTGGTTACACAGTGACTGTACATCAATGATAAGGAATAAGTTATTAGACAGACTAGTTCAGTAACTCTTAGTCAGTCACTTTTTCTGTTCTGAAGAAAATATAATTTTTCTCAGAGTATGTCAGTTCTCTGGCCACTGAATATCATCTTTATTGGCTGAAAGAAGATGAGTGTGGACAATATTCTGCAGAGTATGCCTTGCTTTAGTTTCTTCTTCCAGCTGTGAAGACAGAAGGGATATACTGGATTGCAGCTCCTTTACTTGGTCTTTCAATGCATACACAGTGTCCACCAAGCTCCTGTCCCAACAGTCACACCATCAATACATCACATTGTATACAATCTTAAGACACTTCATATCATGCAGTAGCATATAACATTAAAACTAACCAGCTGTTTTGATTGCTGTACTAGCATTTATTTACAAGATATTTTCAACCCCATGAGGCTATCCTAAGTGGTTCCATATTCAGTTTAAACTTACATAATAATAAAATATATAGACATGAAATTGTAAAATGTCAGGACTAAGTCATATTTCCATTAAAAATCACAATTAAATATTTAATACATTTTAGATAAAATACTGTGTATGTAGTATATGTATGTCAGCACTTAAAATTTCAGTTATTTGGGACTCTTGATTATGAATAAATAAATTTAATACAAAATTGTTTCTCTAAACATTAAGTAATCTAAAGTTGCACTGCTAAAGACCCTACAAAAATAACAATTAACCAAAATAAAGGAGATTTTGTATACTATAATACATCAATCCTATATTATAATAATAATAAAATCTAAACATTTTTCAATTTCTGGCATAATACCAGGGGAAACGTGCTGTGACAAAATACTTTATGATTCATTTTTAAATTCATATCCAAAGCATTTACTGTCAGAATAAAAACTTGACATTTTCCCCATGGCTTTTGAGATGATTTTTGCAATTTCACATACAGTAGATTCCAGTTAATTGGGCCATTGGTTAATTGGGACAGCCATTTACTTGGGACAAATTTTAAAGAACAAACCTTTTTAACTCTTTACGTGGAACTTTGTATAATTGGGGCAGCCGCTTAATTGGGCCAAAGTGTTCTAATCCTGATGTGTCCCAATTAACCAGAATTCACTGTAATGCGTTAAGCTAACACTGATGAATGACATTATCTTTCTTAACCTAAATAAATTCTTGTGTTGCAGTGAGAACTATACATAAATACATACTTTTCTTCTACAATTGTTTGATTTCCTGAGGTCTCCTCAATTATAATCTTTTCCTCCTCTGCAATAAGCATTTGAGGGCTGTCCAGAAGAGCAGCTGAAATTAAACACATGACAAGCTGTCAGTTTATACATAAATGTCAAAGTATAACAGAAATAAGATACTGAATATATTCCACATTCCTAGATGTGAAAGGTTATTTATTAAGAATAATATTCCACTTTGCAGTTTTAACAAATCAGTTAATAAAGAATGTTAATTTTGTTATACAGTGAATTGGTATTAAATGTTGCTAATTTAAATTACTCAAGTCTAAACTGACCACAAAGAAATTTTCTCAGTTCATGTGCCATGATTCTTCTTTATTATAATTAATAATTTAAGCAACTAAAATTACAATTCTATACTTCTTCAGACTTTACATCAAATATAGCATTCTGCACTCAATTATTTTTAAAAATAAAAACTGGCACAGACAAATTCATTTCTGTCAAAACTACTGTCATAGAATTTATAGAAGCATGCAGAGCTTACTGAGTTAGCTGCATGGTTGAATGCAATCACTTTCCTATGCATAAAGAATTCCTTGTAGCTGAAAACACATTTAGAAAAATTATAATATAGTTATGGTGATTATTGACCAAGAACCCATACTTCTAGAATACCATAATAGTGGTGATCTACACTGATAGCACTTCCTTATTTGAAAAATGAAATCTACAAAAAAGAGGAAAAGGAAGGGAAAATGGAAATCCATGTCATTATTCGACCTTCTGTAACAAGGTGAATTAAGAAAAATATAACCTACCATAAAAATTTATTTGCATACAGTTTTAAAAATAAACACAAAATTTATATATATTTATAATGTTATCACACATTCATGCCATTCTAAGTAAGTTAGTGCTTCCTATGTCAATTTCAAAACTATGTATAACTTGAATAAAGTTTATATTATATAAGCATGTGTAAGTATGAACAAATATATTATATTTTTATTCAGTTATTACACTTCAGATCTATTAAAATAGCTGTATCAAATAACAGTATCATAATAGCACCATTCATTGGTAGCTATTTGTACATAAGACTAGAGCATGCAGAAGAAAGGATATGCAACTTTAAAATATACAAATTTAATCTCTGAAGTAAATTTAATGTCAGAGCAATGGAACAAATTCTATGAGGCTACTGCAGACCATTCTTCCATCTTCAAGATAACGAAAGATGTCTCAAATATATGAAGTGTTTCACAACCAGTGGAAAGTCTGAACATACAAACTACCTCTTTTGAATTCAATTTTGCGTAACTGCAATAACTGTAATTACATTTTATCTCAACTATGCTATACACAGTAAATGTAATTAAAAATGCAATATAAAGCTTCACAATATTAAACACTGCCAAAATTGAACAATATACTGAAAACTGACTTATCATTATAGAGAACAGCACAACATTAAACAATTATTATGCTGTTAAATTCAAGTAAAGTAAACATCCACTAACCTTACACATTCAAACCACAAGATTCCCTGAGAATATAAGATAGTGAAAGACAAAAATGTTTATGTCATATCATCTTAAACACTTGCAACATTGCAGAGTATCTTAACAGGAACAGACATCAAACCATACAGAAATAACACACTAATGAACTCTACATTCATTATTCCTATTACAGAATCCAGAAATGCAGGTCATTTTCTTAACATTTCAGTGGTTATTTCCTCAAATATTATAACACACATTACAATCTTACTAAATAAAAAGTAAAGTAGGTTTGTTAAAAAAGAATTCCAATTTCAATGTCTGCAAATTGTTATAGTTTGATTTTCTGTACTGAGGACGCAGAAAGAAATCCTGTGGAGTGACCCCCTCTGTATCTTCCTTCAGCTGTTACACTAACTTCCTCTGGTGTACTCCCTTGTATCCCCCTAGTCATTCTATTTACGCAAATAATTAAAGTGATAACTGCGACTACAGCTTTAATAAGCTTATACAGGCTGCAGGGAAACATAACAGTAGGCAGGGAGTAGAAACCTCAAGCTCAATTATCCCTGCCATCCACAGGAATTTTTCTGCAGCCTCAGAATAGCAAGAGTATTTCATAAATACAGAATGTCCAGAATGTGCATGTCAGAAAGTATGTTATAAACTGATAACTGAACAGAAAATCTATAATTTATACGGGGCCTGAAGGGGTACTTATTATTATGCAACAGAGATTTCCTCTGCAGTCCTTGGCATAGAGTAATGCAATATACTTTTTGACATCCTTTTATGGGATATTACATATATTTGCACAAAATTAGTGAATCTCTATTAGAGGGTTGCATTCAGTTCACACAAAACTTTACCCACTGCTGCCATTGGCATATATTCTTGGCTGGTATGAAAGTTACCAAAAATCTAGTGCTAGCATTTGCTCACTAACAGCTTCTATGGAATAAAAAAATATAATATAAGCAAAATTCTAGACGGAAAAATATAAATGTCAGATCTAATAAACAATACCTGTGTACTGGGTCATTGTTATTAAATTTCATTGCAATCATATAAGAGACAATTTATTCCACACTACGTGCCTGCTGGCTGGACTTTAACTCTGCAGTTTAGCAGTTTGTCAGTACACAACACAACTGGACTGTATGTTGCAATGCATAGGCATTAAAGGTTAAGTGAGTTGATGTTCATTTCTACAGAGGGAAATATTACCTTTATGTAGCATTCATGTTTCTCAATCATTATATCCATTTGCGTAAATCATAGATGAAGACACGATGACACATTTCATGCAAGGTAATGAAGTGTCTTCAACTGTTCTTACACTTACATCAATATTTAATAAACTTCTTTTGTTTTAGGGTGTAAAACAAGCAGCATTTTTTACCTCATAAATTATATAATTAGAAAACTAAATACAAAATGCTGCGGTGTTATCTGTCCAGGATAATTTTATAAAATGCATCAACCCTAGTACAAATATAATGTTTACCACTCTACCACATCTTAGTAATTTTATCTTTAACATGTCTTTATGTGTATATAATTTAAATTTATAAATATGACACTTTCATAGTAGGAAGTAAATATCATAAAAATTCCCTTGATAACTGTGCAAAAGTCTTAAGCATCAAACATCTCAAGTTTACAGGTAAGCAACTATGGTTGTTAATTATTATGTCTTAAAACACAGGAAACAAAATAACTTAAAAAACATCACTTTCATGTTAACTATAAGTCGCCATCCCTCAGAGAGACATCTTAATTTTTCTTCTGCAAGACTAGTGACTGAGATGGTCAAGATCTCAAATCAGAAGACCTTCACAAAGATATTATTGAAGTTTTATAACAGGTTAATGTGTAATAGCAAAAATGTACTATGAGCGTATAACAATACAACCTGCAGATATGCAATAAAAAAGGTCAACAGTGTATTTGTCACTAGTATTAACTGAATCAAAACAAATTATCAAAATGAAGAAATATCCAATATGTTTTCAACTGTATGACAGGGAGGTAAGGGAAAGATGTCAAAAATGTGAACTGTACTTTAAGAGATATCAAACTAAGAGATTGTGCAGATAAAACAAAAAATTAAAAATCAGATGTACACTAAATTGTTTTCAAGTCCATGAAAAAAGCTATAATTTACACTATACTATATTACTAAGTGGACTTTAATACAAAATTTGAATAAGTGAATAAAAGTACATGAAAATGCATAAAAACTTGCGAATATTTACAGGTGTGATGGCAATATAATCAGACGAATAAATTTTCCAGTTATTCTTTTAAAAAGTCTGCTTCTCTTCATGCATATTCATTCACATAAGTAAATAAAATATTTAAAACTAGTATTATTAATGTTGAATGTATACACAGTCATTTTAATAACAAAATAATTCTTTTTGTTCTCTAATGTGCTTGGATATGTAAATTAAGAAAATTACAACAGCACTTGTTACCTCATTTTAAATTATTAATTCTTGTGACAGCGTGACTTCTTCTACAAAGTGGTTTCAGCTCCTAGAAGTCTTTGCCTGCTGAAGAACTTACAGATTTTCAAACTCTCTGTGGATGTATGGTTGGGCAAATATAACTAATTAAAACAACACTTAACACAGCTTCCTAGGACTGAAACAATTACCTTAATTTGCCTACAAAATGCTACATAAAAACGTTTTGACACAAAAATTGAAAAACTACAAGCATAAAAATCCATGCAACTTATTTAGCACAACAAATTAATAATATTCATTATCCAGATATGTTAAAATAATGCTAATTTTATGGGAAAAATGAACAGTGATGTGATGGTTGAGTTCCCAAGGAGATATATTAAAACTAAGCAGGGATTACATCAGAGATTTTTGTTATGTTATTATTAAAGACTGGGATTTAAATTCAAAATTCTGATCACATGGACCAGAGAACCAAATATAATACATAATTAATTATATTGTATGGAAGAGAGTTTAAACTAGCCAGATGAAGTAAAATTTTACATATATACAGAATTAAAAAAAAATAGCTGAAAAATACTTTTTACACTTCCAGCTTTCATTCAGATTACTACTGCTGAAACTTTTAAAAATTCAGAGAAATGAAAGAAATATGTTGTGTTCTTACTCCTTTAGTGCATCTATTATTTCTGTTCTGGTAAATTTATTCCATTTCCCTCTCTTACTGGAACTATGAAGGAAACTGGGATATGACAGTATTTCCAGAGGGAAGTTCACTGTATTACTCAGTAGCCACATATAAATATATTTATATCTGATACCGTTATATGAAAATAACCACAAAACTGCAGCTTAAAATCTGATTGAAGCAGAACAAAAAGGACTTTTACATGTTCATACAGGCATTTTTTATGCTCAAATCTAAGTTTCACTGCTTTTTCCAAATGCTATTCATTGCCCAAAAATACATACATAATGTAGGCTGTTATCTAACTTCTATAATCATTGTGTAAATTTCTTTTATTTGGATGTTTCATGATAGCTAGCTCAGGACAGAGCCTGGCAGGCTTTTGTGGTAAGTTATTCTTTGAAAAGCCGAGAATACAATCAACTTTTCAAAGAATTTCCTGCACCGTAAAGTAAGTCAGGGAGAGAGTGAGTGTGGATATTTCTTGAACTAGAAGTCTATTTAGGCATTCAAGCATAGTGCTACTTCTTTGACCAATACAACACAGACAAATGATGCATTATATATAATGACACACACAAGATGTTTCTGAAAAAGTATTAGTGTTATCAATATAAATGCCTACAAATGTATGATGAACAAAAAGTTCTTTCCCATAGAAACAGTATCCTACCAGCCCAAAACAGAAAGTGAAATAAAACAGGTACTTAGATTGCAAAGGCTGAAAGGATGTTACTTTTCCCAAACAATATGAGAATTTGAGTATGTTTCATAACAAAGCACAGTTCATAAAAATTCCAGATGTGATAGTTCAAAAAAAAAAAAAAAAAAAAAAATACAAACTGTTATAACAAAAGTGGGGTTGGATGGAGGGCAGAATTAATCAAAATGAGTCTTTCTAAGTGTGCGGATGACAAAATTGCCACAGCACCAGGTGGAAGCACGTGCTTGAGTGTGTCTGTATTTGCAATTACCACACTGTGCTGAATGGGTATCAGTGTCTGCAACTGCAGTGTCATGCAACAGTACATTACCACAATGAGATAGATGACCCAGGTCCACTGCTCCCAGCAGCATGGAACAGAACAATTTCTCCCATCAGTACCATATACTATACCACTATCCAATTGTTATATTGTATTTCTTGGTTTATAGTAGCTTTACTATTTATTATAAACCACAGCTACATGACACTTAACCTTTATCACGTAGGATTAAGGCATAAGCAGAAAAATGTAAAAGAAACATTTTTTCTTCCACTATCCTATCCCATTACAAGAAGCTGTTCAGCCCGAACATGAGCCACAGGTATCACAAAAATATGTACGAGAGGAAACACCTGTTTAACTGTAAATACTCTTATAACAAACCCTTCTTATTCAGGTTTTTTCACTTCTTTAAAAGAAGTTGTACAGTTTAATTAAAAACATTGTACTTATAACTTTGGAGTTGCATAATTATTATATGGAAAGGAAATTTTTAATTCTAAAATAAAACTGACATGAAGTTTCAAGTCTACAGGTATTATAAATAATATTCTCCAACTTTAAGCTAAGAGATAAATATAATATACAATGAAAATGCAGGAAATAAAAAATGTAAATGTTCCCTTGTAAAGACACATAGTAATTATACTTTACATGCAGAACAAATAATGTGTGGAAAGCTGCAATGCATTGGCACTACACAAGTTAGAGTACTCCAAAATATTGTCACAAAAACAGAACATATATCATATGTGGAAAGGTACAATGAACTGTGCTACATAAGTCTAGAGGTATCCAAAATAATTCCCTCTAACAATATATGTGACACTGTCATTAAGATGGGGCACTTTCAGAATGGAAGAAACTTTGTCATAGGACATGTCTAAATATGTGATATAATGGGAACCACAGAAGATATTATTTTAGCAACACTCACATAATCTAGACTTTTGGATCAGACAAATATGAAATCTTAGGGTCAGGGAAATGTTAGTATCAGAAAGGGTGGTAGGTTTCCATTTAAAGAACTCAGAAGAGTATTCTGACACATCCTTCACAGATGCAGCATGCTACCTTGCATGCGTTGTAAAAATATATTAAAAAAGTCTGATCTGTGTTGCATGCAGTGCTGAAGAACGTAAGAAAATAAAATGCTCTTATTAAATTTTATATAGATATTTATTAACGGCTGCAAATATTCTAATAATTTGGATGTGATATAGCTATGGATGTACATTTTACTTTAAAAAACAAAGCAGTAACAAAGATTTTAATTTAGTAAAAATATAAATATAAGGCAATTCCATGACTGATACTGCCAATTTATAACTGGTTTGAGAACAAACTGAAATCAAAATGTATCTTTAAACAGAAAAGACATGCAACACAGATATGTAATGTATACACAAGTCTCTTTAAAATGAAATTTTATAAAACATAAAACTGAAAATACAGAGCAAAATGGCAAACAAAAATTACTAAAGAATGAACTTTTCAACAAAATGGTTTTTTTTGTGACCACACATAAAGCAAAATTAAATGAGAGTAACAATATATGTATTTTGTTCTGCATGAGGTTCTTGAGAGGTCTGAAATGGCTGTCACAGAATTAAAAGATTTGTCATACATAAAAAAACCTGTTTGTTGTAATATGAAAATAGATAGTAAGAGTGCTTACAATAACTACTGCAGAGCATTTTCATATGGTATGCATAAACATCAAACACATAACCATCAAGTAGCTTACAAGAAGCACGGGTTATTCTTGCCTTTTTCATTATTTGATGGATTTATGACTGATTATTAAAAGATTTTGTTCTAACAATGATTATGTAACTGATGAATGTCATAACTGTGAAAACTTAATGTCAGAATTAATGTTGAAATATGTGGGAATATTGTGGATGGCCCATCATAAAGTCTGTAACAGGTTTCTGTGAATTGGTTGAAGAATTAGTTGCAACTTCTTTTTAAACTTAATAATACAAGAATACCACTAAATATGAAGATTTGTAATGGTGTATTCACATAATAATAAACTTATTAAACATTATTCACTGCCTTAATTTAAACTGAAAGCGACATTTTAAAGACTGGTCTGAGATTACAACTAGCTTACTGACAGGACTCAACTGAGTATGTTTTACCAGAGGATAAAGAAAGGTTCCAGTCTTTGAAATGTTGTTTCAATTTAAAACTAGGTTGGATATTGTCCAACAAGTTTGTTATTATAAGAATCCCACTGATCAACAGAAGATAAAGGAGTAAGTACAGATGTGGAATGCTGTTAGAGAATAATACTGGAAAAGTATTGTAAAGTAGAATGTTCACTGCTGAATAAATATTGACAGTTTACAAAGCAGAAAACTGTATCTAAATTACTACTGGCAAAGTACCTGCACTGATAAAAATAACAGTTAATAATTGGACAGAGGTAGAAGATACTAAGAAGTCAAGAGACATTCTTAATTACCACAGTTTTGCTTAAATTATATTTAAAACACAACTGGTTATGCCTTGAACAACTGGTAGGTGATCTAACAATAATTCCAGTATGTCCATGTCTTGGCATCTTAAAATATTAGAGACAATGCTTTATGCCTTCAACATAGAGAGAATGATCCTCTCAAGTGATAGCAAGAATATCATGATGTGGCACTTGCAGATGAAGGGACAAGGAATGATAATTATAATTCACAATCTGGTAATACAATATGTTCATACATTGTAAATTTGAATTATCATAAAAAGTCTTACCAAATATCAACTCCACTCTAGGCCAGACCTGACCAATAAAGAAGTATAATTAAACAAAATACACCCATTTAAAAATAAAAATATGTACTGAATTATATGAGGGCATATCTCAATTCTATTGTTTTGTTTATGAATGATATAGAATAACAATATGTCATACTACCAGTAGGCAGCACAAAGTTTAATTGGATAAAAAAGTTAAGGCCAGAAACTATTTAAGCCACCAGTGGAATCTCAAGGAGTTTTAGAAATAACAGACCACATATTTTTGTAAGATTTGAGGTTTTCACAGCGGTGAGTATGAAGATTTCTGTCTTCTGGGTTGTTGCGCTGTGTAGTCTGGTCGATGTTAACCAACGTTTCAGAGGTCATACTGCCTTTGAAACGTTGGTTAACATCGACCAGACTACACAGCGCAACAACCCAGAAGACAGAAATCTTCAGATCACATATTTACTGGTGGTATACCTAAAAACATTTTAATTGTATGCAATGTGCTTTTAAAACAACTTTTAAAAATATGTCCAAATTATTTCGTTTCAGAAATTAAAGCAAATTATGATCTACAAAGAAAAAATGATCCGTACTATAAAAGGGACATTGAGAATTTATATTACCACACTAGCAAGTAGCAAAGAGTGTCACTGAAACTATTTAAAACTTTATGACCAAAACAATTATATAAAATGCTCTCATCAGTACATAGTGTTACACATACAATCCTGATAAATATAAATAGCATTCCCTCTAGGACTAAGTAAATGTATAATATGAGTATACATTACTTATATATACGGAAATGACTAGCAAAATTAATCCATCTTGAATTATAACTGCAACTCAAAACATGGGTACTATGTCTGCATATCAGATGGAAGCAGTGTAGGTTAAGAGATATGGTACATTTCTTATTTTGAAACCAAACATATTTTTATTTCTCTGGGATCCAGTTATTTGGTATAAATTTTGAAATTTTCAACTGATCAAAAAATCGTCTTGTCCATCAATTTTACTTGTTTTATCATACCCCAGTAATAGTACACAAAACTACATATTTTGCTGGACATACACATTCAAGTACTGTATTGTTATATACATTCATGAACTGATTCACATGTAACAGTATATACTTAAGTACAGTACTGAGAGCAGTCAGAGCACTCACTTGTGAACATGATAAATACAATTTTTTGCAACAAACTGGTTTTTCCCCCCTGCCCCTTATGTCACCAATTACCTTATGCCACTGATATGTCTGGAAATAATACTCAGGAATTTCAATTTAATTGAAATATTACTAGAAACATAGTATACAACCATATAAAGAAAAATATATGTCTGATGTCACAAATTTTAGTTTGACATATGTTCTAACAGACTGTGATCAGCATGAGCTATATAACAGACAGCTACATGTGCAGAACTGAAAGTGGGTTATTACATGATCAGCTTAAGTCATAGCATAACATTCTTAATTCTAACCTGCACACCATCATTCAAGAGCCCCCCCTACCCCTCTCTATATGATAAAACAATATAAGGATGCAAAAATTATGTTGCATAAATAATAGTAAAATTAATCATCTAGCTGCCTGCACTTATACATGGACTGAAAGGTTTACATCACAGACAAATTATGTGATAGTTGCATGATTAATTTCTAAATTGCACAACTAAAGCGACTTCCAAGTTGTTATAACACAAACAATGTGTAATTAAATTACATAAAGTTTTTCATTTATGTTGTTACATTCTACTACATATAACCCAAAAGACACAACAACATTAGTAGCATAAAATCTGCAACAAAGTACTGCCTCTGAATTAACAAACATGAAAGCTAACACTTATATGAGTCTTTCAGCTGAAGTGATACCTCCCCCCTCCCCCCCCCACAAGAAGCAGAGGCCTTCAGCCGAAACGGCCCCTCCCTCTCTGGGTTCAAACCTCAGAGAACCAACCAACCAACCAACCAAATTCTTTGGACAAGTTGCCTGACGGGATAACCTCCAATCAGCAGCGACAGACCCTAGTTTGAATGGTCGAGGCTCCCGCCACAACAGAGCCCCGTTAGTGTTAGCAAAATTCCCATTTCCATTTTAAGGCTCTGTTTACCATTTCCAGCAATGCGTTTCGTAGGCAGGAATGGTGTTACCTAGCAAGGGACGATGTCTTGCGCTTGCGCAGGACTCTGCCCTTAGCTAGCTTTTTGGTTGGTTGGTTGGTATATGAGCCAACTTTAGCATGAATCACATAATTTGTATCATTTGCAATTAAGATGACTTTTAATAGCAAAATCATATAACCAAGATTTATATAAAAAGCATAAAATTGGACTACCAAGCAATGAAAGCAGTAAGCATAAACAGATAAAACTACGGATAGTATTACTTATGCTATCATTGCATCAGTATTTGTAAACCAAGATTCTTTTATTCTAAAACTTCAAGTAAAAGCCAGACACTGACATATTATACCATTCCACATTGTATGCATAAGGAATACTCCCACCAGAAAACCAAAACTTCTTGATTCACATAAACTCATCGATCAAAATGATATGCTATATGGTTGTAATTTATTTATTTTTTAATTACTGGCTTCTCTTTAAGGGTGACAGAACACAAGGTGGTTCTAAAATATGGAGGTTAAAACAAGTGACAAACATGTAGTCTATTCAAAGAGTGTGAATATATGAAATTTATTCATATAATATTTATGCTTCAAAACACATTCTCTTTGGTTTATAATTTACATCTGATGAATGCTGCATCAAACTGTACTTTAAAAGAACAGCAGTAGCTTCAAAGTTATGAAAGTGGATCAAGTGAAAGCAAATACAATGGTAACAGGAACAAAACTAGTGATTACTGTTTCTGAAATATATTTATATGGATGAAACACTCAATGCACATACAAGTTTTAATATACATCAGAGGTGCCAAATGGCTACTTTTCAGAAATCAAATCATGTTCTTTACAAATGTTTTTCATTTCTAAATGTAAAATTACACTATATTTTAATGAAAATGAAAAATCTTACCTTAAAATTAAGTATATACAACAGTGAAAAATGCTGTATAAGAAGTGATACTGGCTATTTTATAAAAACATAATCATTTAAGGAACAAGTGATTATTTACAATTTATTATATTAACTTACATAAAATTTCACATATAACAAAAACCATCCTGACACATTCATAAAGGAGTACCCTCCATCCCCACAAGAATTCTGAACCTTTACCAAAACACAGCTTTCTGACATTGTGCATCATATATCAACACGACGGCTGTACTAAGGCAAAATACAATCACTGCTGTGTATGCTGGATAAAAATAAAGTACACACTATCATTAAAATCTTGGTAGAGGGAGTGGAGGAGAGAAATTGTACAGCAGTATATTGGATATTTATAATTATAGCAGCACAAAAATGTCTGTGACAATACCATCTAACCATGGCAGTCAACGTGTTAAAATGCAATTCATTATGTATCGATCTGTTTCTGCCCTATGACTTATTAAAATATATTTTTCTTTTATTGCATAATGTTTTGCAATAAAGTTTGAGTTAAAAGAAAGGTTTGGTTTTAAAGTGTATATGAACAAACATTTTTTTAAAAAGAAGGATGTTCAAATGTTCTGGAAACATGCACATTAAATGCACAAATTCACAACATTTTGGCTGGTTCCTTTGAACTTCAATTACAGTAAAAGCCATTCTAGTAGCGTACAGCTTCATGTAGCTTACTGTTGCCAAGTAGTTTATGTCTTCTTGTTTCTATGTAAGTATCTTGCACATAATAAAATAATAAAGATCACATACCTGAATTGACAGTGTATCGCGTTTTGGCACTTGTGCAGTAAGCTTCAATAACACGTAAAATCTGAGCATCTTCTTCATAACTTCTTTCAGCTGAAAATTAAATAAAATGGAAATATATCCCACCTTAAAGAAATAAATAAAAGGTAACACATGCACATAAACCAAGACTCACTCTGTTTCTTAGAGCTGCGTCCAGACTTTCTATGATTGTCATCACGACCAAGAGCTAGGCAGGGGCGGAGTGGGGGAGAGGGACGCAAACAAGACATACTCCAGCCCTTGTTAACTGGTTGATGTATGGGCCTCACACTGCTTGGCTGTGGCACACTTACACGAGATGACAGTGGAACTGTCAGTGGTGACATCTGCAGTAAAAAACATATTTTAATTAAATAAAAGAGCACAATAGCATATGAAAACAAGTCATTTGCAATGGTGAGCACTATTTAATTGCTAAAGAACAGTAAGGAAATTGTTTATTTTTTATGTGTGTCAATCTTGGTATGGTGCATAAATTAAAATATTAGTTTTCTTGTGCAAGATATATTAAATACTTCTTATGAAATTATTCACTCATATGTTTATGTGAAATGGCAAAAACATAAAATGTAAAACTCTTCTGGATGGAAAATATCTAATAAGTATATGGAACAGACCTAGAACATGATACTGCTGTGGTTTGTCATGTAGCACATTGACAAAGAAGTCTTATATTATCAAGACTTAAAAATTACAAGCAACCTTTTATATAAATTAAAACATTTGATATGATGGCTGGCTAATGCATCAATAAGCTAGAAACCTAATATAACAAAATGAACAAACCACATAAAGTAAAGGAAATCAAAATCCATTTTCCTTACAGGTTAAGATGTATATTAACATATTTAATCTGAAGAGGACCTGTCATTCTTTGTTTCATGGAGTTCTGAAAAGATGAAGGCTCTATTTTATTTTGATTTAAAGAAGGTGGTTATTTCATACCTGCAGGAAATGGTACTATAGCAAAACACCTGTAAGAGGCAACAATGTGTAACATAAAGGCATAAACTTTATATTTCTCTCCAAAGTCGTAGGATTCTTAACTTCATAAACTGCTTATGTACTGCCCCTTTGTAGTCCCACTTTTTTCTTCAATTATTGATTTATGTTGATATCCTCACAGATTATTACTAACAAAAGACTCATAAATGCAAACACAATACTACGTTAGAATGGCATATAGTAGGATTGAAAAAATCCAAAAACCTTCAATGTGGGGGAGCTAATATTGTGCTTCTCAATGTGATGCAGTTATCCCATATTTAACAATATTAAGATATTGTTACAGCTCATATACATTATGGCAGACTTTTATTATACACAGACATGTCCTGTCCTTGTTTTCTTCAATAATCTGTCCTACAACTTCACTATCACCTAGTTATTAGTAATGAAATAATACACTATTGTATTTCATTACATACACAGTTATTGTTATACAAAGTGAGATATCTACTCACAATGTTAGTAAAGCCTGTCTCCAAACATGCACATGCCAAAAATCTACAAAACATTTAACAGAAGCATTATACAATATTTATGCATTTTCCACAAAAAGTGTGTAAAATTAAACCATAACATGTCTGTCCATGGTTTCATTTATGAATCTACTCAATGGATTTTGCTTACTTCTACTACTAGGGGGCATGTACACTAAAAGTTGCTATGAATATTGTATTTTCATTTCAATCAAATACACTTTATATAAAGCTCAAAGTGAACTTGACCAATATTATTAAAATACCTGTACTGTTTAGACCCTGGCCACATGACAGTACAAAGTATGTCCGTTGCAATGGACATACTTTTGTACGGACGTAGGTGATGACACCACACGAGCGCATCAGTTGCCCCAATGGACCCAGAAGAAGCCGTTGCATTCTGTGGTCTTGCCCCTTCATAATTCTATGACGGATGTCACGATGTGCGTTACAATGGACGTACTTTGTACAGTCTTGTGGCCCCAGCCTTAACAGTGTAAGAAGCCACTTCTCAATTCTTCCAACAATTCGATGCTGCCATAATGCCATCATGAACATATTTTTGTGACTGATTGTGCTATTAATTTTACACCACACATTTCAGCTCATCAGCATGGAAGTGGATTCCAATGAGCACTGCTTTAATGGGTCCACTTTACTTGTGAGAGGTCTGGCAAGTATGGCAGATGTGGGAGCATTTCAATGGAAGAACTCTGATGCAACTGCTACCACAGGCATATGCAGATACAGCTGTCATGTTGAATAGAAGTACTCTTGAATATCAATCTGTATCAACTTTACCTAATGGTTGCATTCAGACACTCCTTCACAACACATTTTGCTGTTTAGTTGGATCTGATCAACAGTAAGTATGTCACGATGTTGCTGATCATGTCTCAGGAGAAAGCTGATACGGCCTTTCTAGTTCATCGTATACCAAAATTATTTTGACTTTGACAACAGAGAATGCCACTTTTTGCTAGCAAATTTTATTTCAGGCTAGAAGCAGAGCAGTCATTTTACATCTACAACATATGTAGCATGATGACATGCTGTTCATGGCCTGGCATCATTAAACTCCTGCATATAATATTTAAATTTCTCTACCCACCATACAATGTGGTAAATATTCACTGAGCTCTCACCTCCAGATGTTAAAAAATGACACTATACACCTCTTGTAACTCCAGCTGTTTTCACCTGAATTATTTCATGTAACAAATTTGCAAATTACATAAATATAGATGTCATTATGCCTTGCAAAATTTTTTGATTCAGCAAATATTTAACAACATGCAAGGGAAAACAATTTCTGACTACATAGAAAGAACAATACATTTGCATCTGCAACCTAACACTACTATATAGTCACAGCTGATAAGTGTCATTAAATAAACCAAAGAAGAGACAATGATATTCACTTTAATTTGTCTGTAGGATAAAATAAACAGTAATCTATACTGCTAACTTAAAAATGTTTTATTTAAAATATACTGAAAGGAAACATAAAATAATAAAAATATAATAACCATTAAAGATATATTACAATGAAAAATGTTACAGGATAATGATGGTCTGTCAACGTGAAAGAACTGGGGAGGAAGCAGTCATGGTATATTTCTATCCTGCTATTCACTTGGGGGTAGTGAAGAAAACTATGAAAAAAGCCTATAGCAGCTAAAATTTGAACCAGGCAGCTTCTGGAACATGCCAGGAGCACACCATTTAAGCCAACTTGCTTGGTAGGTATCCCTTATGAGTTATGACTCTATATAGATTACAAATTTTGTTTCTATGTCTATGTCTATTCATTTTAACTGTGCATTTTACATAATCTAGCCTTTTATTCACAAGGTTACGAACAGTTTCATCATTTAGATTCCTGTAATTATCTACAAAATATCTTTTCACCATTAACCTCAATATAGGTAATCTTGTTGTGTAACTAACCCAAAATTATTTGTCAGTCTGATAGGCCATTATACACACACTGCCTAAACCTCTACATGTAGTTATGAATATGAAACGTGCAGAGGCATGAGTAAGAAGTTCACTACTATACTAAGTAGTACTTTCTCTAATCTAGATCTGTGCAGGAGTTGTGAAACAGGCAAGGTCATTCTTACTATAACCAAAAACCACTCTCAGCATTATGTAAAGTGGTAATCATTTTACAAAAAGGTATCATTGCACAAACAAACTCAGAATATTTATTTCAAAATCAAGCTATTTGCAGAATTAGATGTTAATTGCAAACTCCAAACAACTATAGGATTGCAAGGCTGATGGTTTCCACAGTCAATTTAAACAATATAAAAGTTAGCACAAGGAAAAGTATAGAAAAGCAAAGTTCTCAAATGGGTAACAGACAAGTTTAAAAAGCTGTCAGAGAAGTTTGGTTTCTGAGTTCACAAAAATTTGGAGGTTTCAAAACACTACATTTATAAAAAATAAAGGGTTTGTATTTTATACAAATTACTTGTCTTCCTTTAAAGAAACAGAGATATAGAGAGTGGTTACAAATATTAACCCAGTATTAAGTCTTTCACACAACACCTGTTTATAAAACAGGAAGAATCCTCTCAAAACATTTCACAAGGATGCAACTTCAAAAATATTTTGGGGTTTGAACAAATAAGACTATCTTTAACACAAATTTTTCTTTTAGAGAGACTAACATGGCAATTAAAGGAACAGGGAACTAATATGTGGGCTTAAATTTATGTAACAGCAAATAAGTATTTTTGCAGCAGTAAAAAAATGTGGAAGCCCAGAAACCAAAAAGTGTATTAATGCCTTTAAATAATTTATTTAAACTGTGGATTTCATTAGTGCTTTGCAAAATTGTTTCAATACAGAAGCCTTGCCTGTTTGTGAAGGAGGTTTGTGTGTCTTGTGTCTGTGCGCTGACTCCACAGATCTCACAGCCGAGGCAGGAATCTTAGTCTTGAGCCACCAATGAGCATACATTCCAGAGCGATAGATACCACCTACATTCAGGTGGTCTTCCTTAACTTCACTGCTGCTATTCCATGGTTGGGCAGCTGGCAATGGTGAAGGATCCAAACTGGTTGAAGTAATAGAAGGAGCCACTGAATCCATTGATCCCACAAAGATTTTCTCAGATGTAAGGGATGCCTGTGCAGATGTTCTAGGAGTTGAACCAAAAGGTGATGTGCATACACACTGGGCTTCATAATTTGGTTCATCTAGTTCTTCACTCTCCCGAAGAGTCACCGACCGGGCCAATGCAGATTCAGAAGTAGACACACCAAGACAATTTCCCACACCATCAATAGGTTTCAGGCAGCATGTTACAGCATCTTGGTCATGTAGGAGACCTGACATGTCAGGGGAAGGCAGAGTGGAATTGCCAGCTATATCAGCCAGTCCAGAATCTGAAGAACGTGAACTGCAGGGAACCTCATGACAGCATCGGCAGTGCTCAGTATTGGTACATTTGCCTGCATCTATGCAATAACTTTCTGCAATACTAATATAATGATAACTGTAACACCTCCTGTGTATTGAAGGTTTAATTCCCATTTCATGATGAACTCTGTCTTTGCTAAGGAGATCAATGTCTGCAGGACTATTATGCTTACTGGAGCTTGTTCTTCTAGGAGAAGATTTTGAAGGTTTCAAACATGGTATAGAAAAATCAGAATCCCTTGTTGCAGCTGTGTCAGTCACTGGTATAATGGTAGGAAGATCACGCACTGTTTGAATGCTCTCCACACTATGGTCACTGGAAGCACTCTCTTGTTGGTGAACTAATTTGGAAATGGAGCTGTCACTTAATGGTTCTAGGTCATACAGCAATTCTGCCAAGACTGCAGTAGGAACAGGTATCACATTAGCCGGCATATTCAAGCTAGAAGAATGTGTTGTGGCTTGTAAGTATGGTTCTTGAGGTAAAACTGGCATAGAGTGTGACAGCTGTGGTTTAGGATTAAGACAAACTCCATGGCAGGATGTATATAAATCCTTCTCACTTGTGAAATGACAACTTGGAACATACAGTGGTGCAGGCTCTGGCTGGCAGAAGTTATAAGGCTTGAATGTTGGAAGACTCTGTCGGACTTGTGGATGAGATCCCTTGGGATGTGTTGGCTCTTTGAGGATAACATCATCTAACTGTGTCAAGTCCTCACAGACAGCACATGGGAATGATCTATGAGCTGACGTTCTTTCAAAACTTGATTCACTGGACTGCTGAGGGGTTAAAAGACTGGGAGCTCTACTGTCTTTCTGCTTACAGATAAAACTAAGTGTGGAACTAAATTTTTTGTCTCCTGACTTCTGTTGTAAAGTAACGCAGTTTACAGGTATTTCACTTCTCTTAGTATTATAACTTTCACTACCAACTTCAGTAATTCCAGAATTCCCTCCATCCACGAAACCCTCAATACCTGCTACACTATCAGCACATTTTGGACTGTAATAGTGTATGAAACCAAATGGACTGCTTGCACAACTGCTTACTGAGCTCTTATCATCACTACTGTAATCAATAGCATTCTGCCTCTCCAGATGTCCAGACTTACAGTATGAAGATTTTGTTTCCTGCAGAGAAAGGGTGCTGTCTGTGGCCGTATCAGAACTGGAACCACAGGTATCATCAGAATCCTCTTCTGATACACATGACTTCAACCAAGTCTTTTTCACAGTGTAGGTTCCCATGCTCACCCGAGTTGGAAATATGACACACTCGACTTTATGACTGTGGCGTACTTTTACCCCTAGAATGTTAACACCTATTCCATCCTCTTTAAATTGAGCATATAATAAGCGTTTAAGAACCTTTCTTGTTATTACACCACGCTGAACCAGATCAGCAAAGAAGGCAGTAAGTTCAGAATAAGGTGATGCTGGAGGAAGACTTACATGAGGTGGAGGCAGAGGCTGAGGCTTGCCAGGTGGTGGTGAAGTGGCTGGAGACGGAGATGACACAGAAGACTTTCGGACTGTACGGATCTGTTGTTTCAAATGTTCTACCCATGTATGCTGGTCGTCTTTCGTTTGACACACTGCTAGAATTCGCTCGATCATGGTACCTACAAAATAAATACTGCATGCTACATATGAGGGTCTTATGGCAGTGAAGACATTGATTATTTCTCAGTTGTGGATAGTCACATGAAAGGTTACCACATTTCAAAGGAACTTTTGTAACACCTACACAAGGCCACGCAGTGTCACAACCCAGAAGGTCACAATTAACACTGTACATTAAATATGAATTTAATACTTTTGAGCTTCAACAACCAACCAGAAATACCACTTTACTTGAAGAATAAAATTAATATCTAAAAGACAATATATTTTACCAGTCAAGAAATATTTTTAAAGAACATGGTGAGATAAATATTTTATGTTATTTCTTCAATATGACGAGCATTTGATGCGTGTCACATAGTGAAACTACATTTTACTTACCTACTGGATTAATGTTAGCAAACAATTCAAACTACGAATTTGTTTATGTTAAAAAAATTTTGTTTAAAATATTCCCTGGCATTGCATTTCACAATATCTCACTTTTCACAAAAACTTCAATATCCAAATTGAAAATATAGCATTTTTGAGGACACCAGACACTAACCTGTTACTTCAAATGCATTCTTGTAAGCTTCTGTATCTTCCAATTTTGTAACATTTATTCCTGTTAAAGGCAATTTTCCCTGAAATATAGTGAAGCATAAATACTATTAACATTTTACACTTCTCTCTCTATATATGAAGAGGCCTACATGATATATAAATTATTTACTTCTATACACTTTAGAAATAATTACAGAATTTGTTATTATACAAACATTATGTAAATAAGAGGAATATATGTTGGTGCCTAAAAATTATTTAGAGATGAAAGGAGTTCAAACATCTGTTAAGGCATGCTGAAAAGTAATGCCTCCAAATATTTTATATTTCATAACTAGAATAGATATTTCACTGAAATAAAAACAGGTACTTTTCTAGACCTTCAATCTGTAATATTACATAATTAATTCCCAACATATTCACCTCAGTGGACCATGCACACTTTCACCAAAATTCAGGTAGTTTCATGAGTCAACCACAACAGAAGTTTGCAGCTAATTTAAGATCTAAGGCCATGACACAATAAGCACCATTCAAGAGCATATAATAAATACGGACATAAAGTCCCAACCACCACTTAATATAAAATTAAGTGACAACAATCATGAAACTTAAAGAAATAATAATATAAACAAGAATAAATATTCTACATTATCTCTGCCCTGAAAGTTTAAGCAGTATTATGTAAACGGGTAACAAAACCAACCTCATATATGAAGGCACTCATCCGCTGACTAACACTGAGCATAAGTAAAGTTGAAGGGAAAAGAACCAAGTAGCGGTCTCTATGGTCTGGACAAATAGCTACAGAGCCCATATGTAAAATTTCTCCAAGAGAAGATAAGTCCTCTCCCTCCCAACCTCGGACACCACCTGTTAGTACTTCCAGCTCCAACTCCTTCTGCCGACGTGTGGCAGAACATGAAGACTATAAAAATCAGTACAAAACCAGTCACATCATTTCACTGTATGCCAGCAATTATTATGAACACTAATCACAGTAAAGCAATTAACTTTTCTCTTTGTTAATGTACACAGACATGAGAAAAATGTGCTAATGGAAAATCTGTTTTCTGAAGGAATATAAGACTGTTAATAACAGACACTGAGAATCTGAAATACACATTCTTTTTTTGATTAAATATTACACATTGACCTCCATGGGATTTTTTTCAGGCATAAATTTCATCCCATGACCCTCACCCTAAAGTGGCAAAAAATTAAGAAACCTTAATGTATAAACCATGTCAGAGCGAGGTTTCATGAAGATAGTCTGAGCTGTTTGAATGAAAAAGGAAAACACTCACTGCTATATCTTTGTACACACTGACTGATCTCTGAGTGTCACCCCTGTCAGGGTGATTCTCTTCAACATGTCGTTCCAATTCTTGAAGCATCCCTGCATACTTTTCTAGGCGACGAAATGGTTTACTCAGACCTGTCGTCAGAACAAGAAGACCTGGGCTTGCAGCACCTTGTGATTCCATAAAATCATTCAATTCTACCCTGAAACAAAAAGATTCCATTTGAAGAATTGGAAAGGTAGTGGCAAAGCAATTAATACAGACTACATGCAGAATTTTAATGGAAGTATTTATTGTAATGCCAGGTGTAAAGTTATACAATCCAAATTATGTGTTTTATCAGAGTACCTTAATTTTAGTAACTGTCATATCATTTTAATTACATAAAGAACTCCTAATTCACAAAACATAATTATCTGTCATCAGTCTGATTTATGCCAAAAAGAAAACACTCACTATCTGTA
The DNA here is from genome assembly GCF_000696155.1 of Zootermopsis nevadensis. The sequence continues at coordinate 25,034 of NW_019059836.1, forward strand.
GTACAAGGTAATGTTTGGAATCAATGCTAGGTATAGTTTCAAAGAGATCATGCACTGAATGACACTTTTTAAAGTTGAAATCAGTGACAAAAATTGGTATTAATTAGACAATTACATTTCATATATACTCACTTATATTTATCAAGAATACAGACTGCCTTAGGATGAGAGGCACAATAAGCTTGGTGAACCTGCTTAATGTGAGGGGCAGAAGTGAGGAACACTTTCCCCACACGTTGCTCCACAACTGGCCTCTGGTTACACTCCTCCAAGGTAGACAGCAACTGCTGATGAATCTCCACAACATTGCCAATGTTTCCCACAAGCTGACGATACTCTTCTCTTGTCAAACTGAGGAGCACATAAAACAAAGTTAAAATGCAATATAATATGAATTGATCCTATCTACTTTAAATTTTAGAACACTTTATTCCAGACGACGACATCTCGATGCGTTATTTCTTGTTAATGTCTTTAAGGGCAAAATAAATTGCCATTCCATTATGGAAGCTGTTGGTTAACGTGTGCCGGCGAGGCAAATAAGAGAATTTTCTACTTTTAGTGTGAGCAGTGCACTAAGACATAGTCCTTCAGCCAGGTGCATCATCGCTGCAAATGACGTATGTAAATCTTTGGACGTATTTGGCATAAACATTGTCTCCCTTGAGCGCACGTTCTCAACAAGGGAAATGATCTAGATAGGTTATCTTGATAGATGATCTAGCTTCATTATCTGTTTTTTATATTTCTTTAACATTTTACAATTATATTAGTGTTCCCTAGGTGGATTATTTGTTTTTATTTATATTTCTTCATTTATTTTGCTTTGTGTTAATATTGTTTCTATTTTGGGTTTGCCTGTACTTGGCAGTTATATGTAATACTGTACTGTATAAGTTTAGTTAATCTGTTTGTGTACTATTTTTCATTATTATTTCATTATTATTATATGTATTATCAGTGTTTGCCTGTTATTGGCTTCTTGCTGTTGGCAAACACGTAAATAAATTAATTGAATTGAATATTCATATGCCCATCACAGTCTACACCATGTAGCTAATGTCTTCAACCTATTGCAACTGTACTGTCATCACATAAGTAACTATTATAATAGTTTGAAAATGACTGTTACAGTATCACAGACTGGACCTGATATTACTTATTCAGTCAAAGAATGAATAACATTTCATTATGAAGGTGGGGTTGTCACAAAACCTTGCAATAAACTGCACAATTATATCCAAAGCTGAAAACTATGGTGGCCACTAGTAGCAGCAAGAGATCAGTTGTGCTGCCAAAGCAGCAATTAGCTGACAATTTAGATGCAAGTGATTAAGAATAAATGTTATTAGTGGCATTGAAAATTCTGTAACTGATGATGATGGTAGAGAGTGGTGTCAGTGACAGATTGTCAATGGGAAAAACATGTAAATTCTTCTAAGAAAAATGTTTTCACTAGAAGATTTGGGTTGCAGGGTACTGGAAATAATACAAATTTAAATCTTGGCAATTTTTGAAGAACACATTCTCAAATTAAGAATTTTAGGAGATACAGAAATACCCAACAAATAAGAACTCCAAGGATAGGCACCATCTCCCCATAATGTATTAATATTTTCAAAGAATGTATGATGTATGAAAACCTAATCTGAGCAAGTGTTTTTATTAGAGCTTTTATAAGAAAAAACTGTATCATATGTTCAGCTGAGAGTTCATCCAAATAATTCAGTTAAAACATAGCAGATGTTCGTTCAAATTTTTACTTCATATAAACAGAATATATTTGCTGCAGTTACACAAGATAATACTAACCTCACCTTACAATAAATATATATACACTTAATTTCTAGTAGCACTGCACCAAGAAGCTTGAACTGATTGCAAAATAATGGTTTGCCCAACTATAAGCCAAAATCTAAAATAAACCCTGAATGATGCTACTGTTGCTTACATCTACAAAAGTATGTATGAAGAACATTTTGGAATAAATAAAGGTAAAAGCATAAACATACAGAATCACTGTAACATTTGATGTCATGTACATCTACTAAGTTTCATTAAAGTCATACATACATACATACATCTTTATTACATTCCATGGATCCATAAGTTAAGTCAGATGACAATAGGATGTAGAATAAGTCATAATAATACAATACATGTTATACAAATACAAGTCATACTATTATATAAATGTCACAAATACAAAGTGTTCACATAAAGTAGAGATAAGTTACAAATAAACCCACCCATTATATACAATAGATAAATTATGAATTACTTGTAAACATTAGAAATTCATCGACAGAGTAAAAGGAGTGTGTAATTAAGTATCTTTTTAATGCTAGTTTAAATTGTGCCTTTTTATTTACAAGACTTGTGAGATTTGATGGTAGACTGTTGAAAATTTTGATCCCTGCATAATATGCACTCTTCTGAAAACATGAGAGGTTGGCAATTGGTCTATGAAGCTGATTTTTATTCCTTGTGTTGACACTGTGTATAGCAGAATTAGTTTGAAAATGTTCTTGGTTATTTACAATAAAGTTCATTAATG
>NW_019059836.1:28846-53816 GCF_000696155.1 Zootermopsis nevadensis
TTGGTTATTTACAATAAAGTTCATTAACGAGAATATGTATTCACAAGGTAGAGCTAAGATCTGCAATCTCTTAAATAAGACTTCTACATGAATTTCTAGGTTTTACACCAGCCAATAATCTAATAATTTTCTTTTTTAAAGTGAATATGTTTTTACTGTTTGATGAATTACCCCAAAAAATATTCCATACTTCATTAAAGAGTGAAAATAGGCAAAATATACTGATCTGAGTGTGTCAGTGTTGCTGACATGCAACAGAGATCTTACTGCATAACATGCGCCACTTAACTTAGGAATCAGTTTATAATATGATTTGTCCAATTTAGGTGATTATCAATTTGCAAACCCAAGAATTTTGTGTTTATTGACTCTTGTATATACTTCCCATTATAACCAATACTTAAAGCAAGCTGTGGTGAGTTATTTGTTATAAATTTTATTATATTCTCTTCATATAAAAGTTCTTTGACAGGACAATTATACAGATGTGTATGCACTCAGAAAGCATACTCAGTGCTTTGTTACGGATTGTCTTCCTTAAGTCATTTCCAAACTTGTGGATTTAGGCTGGGGCCACACGACCGTACAAAGTACGTCCATTGTTACGCACATCGTGTGTTGTACCCTATATGCCCCTTCATAATTCTATGAGGGACATCACGATGTGCGTTACAACGGACGCACTTTGTACGGTCGTGTGGCCCCAACCTTAATCTGCACAGGAATCCCTGTCTCTATCTGCCCATTCCTGCATTTCATATACCCTCTTCCAGTCTCATATTCTCTCTTCATCTCTCTCTAATTAATCTAACCATTGTGTATGCGTGGGCTGCTCCTGATTGTTCTTATACTCGTCTTCATTTCCAACCACCTTTTTGGTATTCTATGATCATCCATTCTTTCTTGCACAAACAAAAATAAATTAAGGTCATTCTTGATAGTCTTGGCTCTGTATAATTTGTTTATACTAGAACATTTTGTTAATAAAGCAAGATTTAGGAACTTAACATTGCAGTGTACTTCACTTCTATCTTCGTAACATTGAAGCATAAAAACATTTTATGCCACACACAAAACTTTATGACATAAATCATATTCAACATAAACTCTCAACAAAACCATTTTGGTTGTCTGGTCCAAAACAAGTAAACCATAATTTTCAAAGTACAGTTGTCTGTAAAGGGATAAATATAGAACGAATGCAGTAATCCAGAGTTTAAATATTCCAGATAGCTGTAACGCTCCAAACGTATCTACACACTATTTCCTCACTACTTACCTCATATGAAGAACATGAATACAGCATAACAAATGACACTCCTAAAATTAAAGAAACATGAAGCACAAATTCAATGTGTGGCTTTCAATGCTAGCCAAATGCAGAATTTCAGCAATATATAACAGTGAAATAAGGAAAGGTGCAAAAACTGAGAAGGTATGACATTATTTAGATGTAATCTATGACTACATTTCACCTTCAGGTGTTAATAACCACAATTAAATTAGAAGGCGCAACAACCCAGAAGACAAGCATCTTCAGACTCATTGCTGTGAAAACCTCAAATCCTACTACAATTCAATTAGGGATTCAAAGAATAGTGCTTAGGCTTTATTTAATGTTTAACTTGTTTACAATGCAAATATAAAACATAAAATAAAGAAAATATTTCTGAGAATGCCAGTAAATAACATACATCTATATAATAAATAATGCAATATTATTTTACTTTCTGTTCTACCTTGCAAGAGTACCAAAGTCTCCCTTTCCCTCCCCAAGTTTGGTCTTTATCCCAAACCAATGAAATTTGAAAAAGAGAGAGTTTCTAAATATAGAGTTCTATCATGCAGACAGGGAAAAGCAAAAATCTTAGATTACATTATTAAGAATGGAAAGTTTTGTTTTTATGTCACCTGTTATTAAAAATTCGGAGTTCACAAGCTAAACAACAGTTTTCTTACTAATAATATATAAAAATAGGACTTACATTTCTGATTTCTCCAATGGATGTAGAAAATTCTTCAGTAATCCTAGAAGTTCAGCAACATGAGCTTTCTCAGAATCTATCAGATCTTTCAGGACCAAATTTCGGTATGCCTTCTGCTGAGCTACAAGCTCTGGAGGTAACTTTGTAGGTGAGGAGGTCTTACCAGCCAAGGAACTTACTTCTAAGACAGACAGAAAAAAACTACAACAATCAACACTGTCAGAAATATTATGAAGAGTCTGCTGGAAAATCTAGAGACGAAACAGGAAAATTACTCTTTAAGTGAATGCTTATACACTATTACACTAATAATTCAAATCTGTCATCTGAATTTATTAGCCAACAAATTACAACTTATAACAGAACATAAGTCACAAAAGGTGGTTTCAATAATGAGATAAACACAACCGGGTAAAAAAATTTCAGCTAATTTAACAGAAATATTTTTTACCACAATGAAATAAAATCATGATTTATATGACCACACATAACAAAGATGCTTAATGTCTTGCAGGGACTACAACCACCACACCTTCAGCATATGGAAATACAGACAATATATGAGATACAAGGTTCTGACAGCAGTGAAGATGTTGGACTATGTTTTCTGAGCTGCAATGCCATGTGGCCTTGTAGCTGGTTACCAATATGCATTGCCTCCATCTTCACCTGCAAGATTTCACAATATCACAGCCATCTTTCAACAATGAAGATTAAGAAAACCATCCACAAGACCACATGGTGTCACAACCCAGAAGACCACAACTGACAAGAAAAGCATTTCACTCTGTAATTTTTATATGTTGTACAGTAATTTATTTAATTTCATCTTAATATTAATAGCTGCAATAAAACAACAGAACAGAAAACTGAAAAACCACTCCATAAAATACATGATGGAATTCAATGTCAAATAATCTTAAAAAAGTGCATCTTGTGATGTAATTGTCTACCTTGAATCTTATACTCCTTTACATAGTTGGAGGGGAACCATCCAGTTTTGTCTCCAAGTGTTCCCTCCCACCAACCGCCTTCCTCTCTTTGAGTTATAGTGATTATGTCACCCTTCTTGAAGCACAGCTGCAAACATGGTATACAATAGAATCTTTCTTCCAGATGATCTATATCAGTTACTTAACAAAACAAAACATTTCCTACAACATTTTAAAACCTATGATCAATGATTTCAAGAACAAAGTTCAGGGTGTGTAATCTGACTGTTTTAATTTTGGGGTCAGAATGGTGACATGCTATTCTAAGTGTTACTGATAATGTTTAAGGGCTCTGTAATAAATACACTGAATTCACACTACAGATTTGATACCTGTATGTCACACCGATGACAGCAGTACTAAAAACACTGGTAAAACTATAAAATATGCAACTGTCAGTAGATTACATAACTTCAAACAGATTATCTATGTAGACATCTTGAAACTTATCTGGCCAATGACACAGAAACAATGATATATTTAACCTCTGGAAGAAATGTATCATGCAAGCTTGGACCATCATAAATAAATCACAATATTTTATTTTGCTTCTGGACTAGTTTGTCTAGGCACGTTAACAAAGCATTTGACTCCACCCACATCAAATTCTAATGATGGGGATGGAGCTAGTCCCTGAAATGTTGATTTTTAACCAATTGGCATGGCTGACTTTATTTACAGTAATGCATTCATTGACAATGATTGAAACTTGGCTGGATTTTGCAGAATGACAATGTCTTTGCACAGAACATATTTGGTAACGTGAGATTTGGCCAAAAAATACCAGTGCTTGGACACCAACCAAACCACCTGAATTGGCTGAGTGTGACTTTTCATGTTCCCAGAACAAAAATAAATCCCTTTAAAAAGTTTCATTCTGAATAACTTTCAGGCATGAAGAACAACAAAAATTTGGGACTTTAAATACTTCCAAAAAATGATTTTCAGCAATTTTTTCAAGGATGACAGATGTTGGACTGTGTGCATGTACTTGCAGCTGACCACTGTCACATGACTTTTCTTGAAAAATTAGTCCGGCTAGTTTCCTGTCAGACCATGCAGCTTTTTAAAAATAAAAATTCAGTTTCCATAAATAAATCTAAGCTAAGTTTATGTTCTGTTATAGGTATACTGATTAAAACAAAATTTGTAAGATTTTACGTTCTCATGACTGAGTATGTAGAGTAAGCCTTCTGGGATATCATGTCATGTAGTCTCATAAAAGCTGACTGATGTTTCAGAAATGAGTAATGTCCAATGCGCACAGAGTCACTGCCCCAATGATGGGGTCAGTATCAACTTCTATGGGACTACACTGCAAAACATCCCAGACAGCTGTCATTTTAAAACAACTTTCAAGTGACATACTTACCTGCATACTCAACACAAAATGGTATAACTTTCATATCAAATAATATAATATACAAGTGATTATGTAAGAACATATTCCTGAAGTCATAGAAAATCCTGCAATAATTCTACAATGTTAAAAATATAAAGCAGCAAAAATGTCTGAAGTCATACACATATTTTTAAAGGTAAGCTGTAAGATGTTGCATTGAGATATCTTCTCTACTTGCTGCTTTATACTAAGACTAACTTGTAACATACAATGAATATTGTTAATGTTTCTGATTAACATAAATATTTAAAATATAAAAATAATAAATGTATAATGATAAGTCACGCTAGAGCACTTTGTTAGAAAAAATGTATTACAAAATCCCAGTTGCAAGAAACAAATATGCACGATTACCTCATCATTGTTCTTGCCTTTGAATGAATAAACAGCTTGAACCAAAAATGGCGTTCCATCCAAAGCCATTTCTTTCTTCTCAGAATTCAAACGGCATTTAGATTACTTCACTTTTTCACTATATCCATATACATCCTACAATGAAATGACGAAAATATTTATGTTACTATTTCAATAATAGCACAGACTATCAGACACGCAATTACTTCTGACACCATGACAGATGTAGGATATTCTTATACATGAGTCTTCATAGATTATCTAATTCTTTCTTAGTCCCTGTTCTGCCTCCTGGATCTTGAATTTGGTTCTGAGAAGCTAAGGAATTCTTGGCAACAGTTCTTGGACAGACTGCTAGAGTTTGGACTCAAGCCAACTGAAATACCATTTCAACCATAGGGCAGATGGCAGCTAACCTTACTCAACAGCACATATGGTTCATGAAACATTATTTTGAGGGTATCTTAATTTTTTCACTAGCTAGTGAGTGCAACTACAAAATTAGATATTATAAAATACTTATCTAATATGTATATCAAAATGAATATGTAATTTCAGATCAAGAATCTACATGAGCAATGCACATTAAAACTACAATACCAAGACTAAAGACTATTAATGTTAGGTGATATTCCCTTTAATCAATAATGTAAATCTTACAGAAATCAGATGGTTATGGCTAGATTAGGTAACAGGACAGCCAAATGGGTTTTAAGCCTAATGCAGCCAATGTGGAAACAGACTGATGAATAAAGTAACAGAGATGAAAGGAAATAAAAAGGGATAAAACCTTTCTTTGTTAAGATATTATCCATAATTTGGATAGTCTGAGGAAAAAAAACAACATGAAATAAACTCAGACAGAATAGCTGAAACTAGCCGAGATTTTAACTAGGTATCTGTCAAACGCAAAACAAGCATATTGTCACTGAGATTTCAAGCTCAGTGCACCTTTCTGGTAGTTTACGCTTTCAGTAGCTCAGATTGCATAGTATTGAATGACAGGATGATAGTGAATTATAAATTGGAAAGGATATAGAAGGAAGTGAGCATGGCTTAATTTAAGCTACTATCCCAGCATTTGCCAGGAGGGGCTGAGAAAAACCACACAAAACCTTAGTCAGGACAACCAGCTTCTGGCTGAGATTCGAACTCAGGACTTTTGAAATATGAAGGAGTACTAACCACTCAAACACAATGTTCAGTTTCTTTCTAGCAGCGATCTATTTTGTGTATGTATATACCTCTGGAATACAAGTTAATGACTTATTAGCTAAACAAGCAGGGGCACCTCTTGCTCCCCAAAATGAATTATACATACATCTTTATTACATTCCATGGATCCATAAGATAGTCAGATGACAATAGGATGTGGAAAAGTAAGCATAATAATACAATACATATTATAAAGTACAATTCATACTATTATATAATTTAATTAATAATACAACAAAGGGTTCACCTAAAGTAATAAGTTACAAATAAATCTACCCATTACACACAAGATAAATTATCACTTATTTGTAAACAATAGAAATTCATCGACAGAGTAAAAGGGGTGTGTAATTAAGTATCTTTTTAATGCTACATTAAATTGCTCCTTTTTATTTACAAGATCTGTCAGACTTGACGGTAGACTTGAAAATTTTTATCCCTGCATTAATATGCACTCTTCTGAAAGCATGAGAGGTTGGCAACTGGTCTATGAAGTTGATTTTTATTCCTTGTGTTCACACTGTGTGCTACTATTCCTTGAATGCCATAAAAATGTAATTTATCCAACAAAATGTCATGATTTACACAGTCAAAAGCTTTTGCTAAATCACAGAAAATTCCTCCAACATGCATTTTTTGGTTAATAAATTTTAGCGGATTGTCTGTTAGTTTGAATGCTGCACCTTCAGTAGTTTTGTCACCTTTCTTGTACAGCAGTCTTACTACTGATATTTTAAGGCGGTCTCGGAAAATACCTGTTTATAATGAGAGATTACAAATGTGGGTTAATGGACGAATAATTAAAGATGAACAAGCTTTCAAAATGTTACTTGTCATCATAACCTGATAATTTTTTTGATTTGAGCGTCTGTATTACACTTTTCATCTCAGTTTCAGTGATTGGAATAATAAGACCAAGGTAATGCAACTTTTAAAAATGAAACAGCATCTTATCTCCCTGCTTGATGTAAATATAAGCTTTTAGTACTTTTTAGAACAAACTTACTTGTCAACACCGACAATGAGCGCGGACTGCGATGTACAGATACAAAAGTACTCTTGCCGAGAGATATGACATGCACTACGCCAACTTAAACAGAGAATTTCTTACAGGCCTATTCACATCACACTTCACACTCCACAGCATACTTTTAGCTGCCTTCGCTTTGGTCCAACTACAGGCTTCTCCTGAAATATCGAAAGATGCTCACGGGCGTCAACAACGTCATACAGAATTTGGATTCTCCGCCTATTGGATCCTAAGGGTTAGATTTTCCTTGCCGTATTCTGGAACCCAGAGGGCTCGTTTGTTGGGTATATCGTTAAGATCCATGGTTGTTAAAACGCGTTGAGAATACTGGTCCGCTCCCTTTCCATGATGTTAATGTTGTATGCACGCAATCCGTGATACGTATGATTCATTGTACTGTACAGAGCCCTGGTATGACCCAAATCACGGACACTCGTGCGAACTTGGTGAGATTTCAGGTTCTCGAGGCTGCAATTATGTTTACTGGGTAGAATAGAATAGAATAGAATTTATTTACATTTCATAGAGCTAAGCTAAGGATGTAGAACAGGTCAAATACAACAATTGTTTCTAGTACAAATGCATAGTTATAACAGCTATTTACAAGTTTTTGGAACTACAGTATTACAGAAAAATAATTATAATGAGAAACCATCACCATTGTTACATGTATTTGTAAATTATTATACTGAGTAGAAGGAGTGAGATAGAAGATACTCTTTTAACGCTAGCTTAAACATTTCTATATCGTGGTTTAAACTTTTGATTATTGAATAACTAAATTCCAGTATAGTTAACTACATTTTGATATTTACTGAGGTTAGAATTTGGCACATGAAGGTTGTATCAGTATTTTGTTCTTATATTGTGGATATCTGTATTTGAAAATTTTCCATGTTATCCACTAAAAAAGATAATAGTGGGAGCAAGAATTCACTGGGTAGTTGAAGAATATTAAACTTCTTAAATAATTCCCTACAAGAGGCTCTCCGTTTAGTGCCTGCCATTGCCCTAATGATCCTCTTTTAAATGTAAAATACTTTTTTGCTCTCTGTTGAATTTTCCCCCAAAATTATTCCATATGACATGATGGAATGGAAGTATGCAAAATAAACTAATTTGTGTGCTGCAACTGTCCTCATAGAAAAACATGCTGAGCTTAGTTTAGGGATAATGTATTGAATATGTGTTTTCCAGTTTAATTTGTTATCAATTTGTAGGCCAAGAAATTTAGTTATTTCTATTTCCTCGATTATTTTATCAAAATACCCTATATTTAGATTTACACAAGTTCTGTTGTTAGTACAAAATTTAATGAAATTTGTCCTGTCAATTTCATTGGCAAAGAGTACAGGTTTAGAATGAGAGTTGATGGTTTGGAGCAGATCATTGATATATATGAGGAAAAGCAGAGGACCAAGTATTGAACCTTGAGGCATTCCGTGTTTTACGATGCCCCAATTTGAGTAGGTGCTATAATTTGAATTTGGTGATTTGTAGCACTGTGTGAACTTACAGAAAAGGACTGACGTTTCAAAGGTGTTTACTGCCTCCATAATTAAAGCGATGATCTCCCTTCTTAATGTGCACTTCTTACTATTATTATTGATTATAGTCACACCACAAACCATTAGTCACTTAACACCCCACCCTTACAGACCACTTACACTATAAAGTTGCCAAAATGTAGAGGTCATCCAAGTCCACATAAAACATTCATCATAGCTGGTTTTGATGGTGATGACTGGAAGATTCCATGAGGAATCCATAAATTCTTCTTTGGAACAACATATTTCACTGTTAACATATTAAAGAAAATCTTTATCCTGCCACCTGTATTAATGAGTTTCATAATCACCATTAAATAATAAATGAACACACTTGTATTTTTAAACTGCTATTCTAAAGGAAGACAATACATGCATACACTGTATTCACAGTCTTCTGTCAGACTCTACCATGTACATATTTTACATAAGTTGCATGTGCTTGTGTTAAACTGTAAATTAGATAAATGTTACTGTTTTCAGTCCTTTTAAGGCACTGTTTTGCCAAGCAGTATAAATGGCAATGTTTGCAGATATAGACTTTCATTTATGTATCTATTAAACCCTAGTGTTTTATGCTAATTGCAGAAATATGAAACTGTCACAAGAAAACTGGGGTAATGCAACTTATACGTATATGTCAAAAGATACTTTTAGTGCTACAGCGATGCTAAATGCCTATGAAGGTGAATGAAGGATATTTATTGCTGGACAGTTAGAAGCAGAGTTTAATAAAATTCTGGAGTACAAAGCCCAAATTATAAAGAGTTGTGTGATCAAGTAGGTTTTTTTGGTGCTGACAGCATTAAATAATATTCAGTAAGTGGAAACGTCCCAATTTTGGTGTTAATATAAAGTGGATTTTTAAGATGTATTTGAAACTCCTATCTATAGTTAGGTCTCACAAGATGTCTCATCCCACCAGATTATGTGTGTTTCTTACCTCTCCCATACATGTTACATGGCCTGCCTTTCTTGTTCCTTGGTTTGATCTCCATAATAAACATCAAGGTTCAAGGCAACTACTGAAAAACTATTGTAAAGAATGAGAAGCAGACTTACCCTGATCAGTGACAAATACCACATGAAGGAGGAGTGTAGTCCACTTCCTTTCATTGCATTCATAACAAAGTCAGCTACCAACAATATCAGTTTTAAGAAATGTTAACACTGAAAGTAGAAGGAGGGGGTTGGGCAAACAAGGTTATTTCTATAAATATGCCTACATTCCTGTCTATCCTAAACACAGATAAACTTCTGGTGACCTGCTTGTTTATCAGTATGGTACAAGAAAGCCATTTCCTTAAAGTAATTAAATATGGGAAAGGGAAGATCATGATTATCACTTGAAAAGTTCTTGTGTTACTCTTGTTGGTGCTTCTTTTTATGTATTTATAAAGTCACTAAATTTATTCTTAAGTACATACCTGCCTATTACTTAAGTAAATACATGGGAAATATGATCCAGCTGTGGGTTAAATACAGAAACTGCCAGTATATGGCTCAGTAATGCTTAAAAAATGTTTTTTTCTGAATTCACAGCTCTTGTTAAGTCACTCTGACATCCTCTCTAACACACGAAAATAAATTTTCATATATAATTTCCTTATTCCTCTGTGCCCATGGGATCAGATGGTTCTCTGTCAAAGAATATCCTGGACACCACAAATATGGAATTCTGTATTGTACTGGACACAACTTTACCCAGTCATAATATTCTATTAAAAATCCACAAATTACAACAGGTTTATGAATGCTTTCAGTATACCACACATTAAATTTGACATATAGCAGGGATGTAGGTATATGTTGTATGTATAACAATGTAAAGTACAAACAAAGGCTCAAGGTATAAACCTTTATAATTGTATGCATTCACTGTTTTTATAATACAGTGTACCTGAAAGAAATATGATAGAGATATTTACCATGAAGTCAAGTAAATAATCTTTCTTTACCTAATGCCAACAAATGCATACAATATTGCAGTTATATAACCAAATTTCATTACCAAGCTTCTATTTCTTTGTTGTTTTCAATTCCTCTTCCTTCCTCTGCAATTACATATTGAAGATTGATGGGCCAATGTGAAACCACGTAATTTAGATAAGAAGAGAACTTTAAAAGGAAATGTCTTTAATTCATGCTGCGGAAGCACATACAAATTAAAGAATAAATACTTTCAATGGCAATGTTGTACTGCTTTTACTTTGAAAAGACTGAAAAACTGCTAATAAATCTAGAGAAATTAAACAAGAATGCTGATGAAAAATGTTTTAGTATGAGCTAAGAAAAATTTCAAAGCTGAATAATTTCAAAGAAATATAAAGCCATTTTCATGTGTCCTACAAGAATGAACTGTTATTTTTTAAATTAAAACAAAAGAGAACAAGACAGTTGGCAGTGATGCAGTCAGTTTCTTTATACAAAATGTAGCTCCAATATGGGACTCAAATTGCAGATATCATTCATTAATTTTTATAAATATAATATAATGTAATAAAATTAGACAGCAAACACTAATGAATACATAAAATATAATAAATTTTCTTTGAATTCTTCACTCTCACACACAACCACTTATAATACATGCACTTCAGCTCATTTCTATCTTTGGACTTGAATATTATTGCAGTTATTCCATATATGTATATCTTCATCAGCTGTGATTGAGCAATAATACATTGTAGATACTGGCTACATCTCTGGTTACGTTACAGAAAAGAATGGACAAAGATGTCAGATGGGAACAACTGTGCTATCAACTGTCAATTCTATCAGGTATTACAATAGCAACTGTACATGGCAGATTTACCCACCAGTCTGAATTTTATTTGCGTAGTTGTTAAGGAGAGTTGAGTAAAGCAACTTTGTTGACTTAATTTTTCTTTATGCCAACTATGGGCTAACTGGATGGAACTTATATCTTGTGTAGATCTAAGAACAAAATCACTTTAAAGGAAGTATTTAAAACACAGTACTATATCCAAAATATTGGCAGTTACTGTGATTTCAGAGAAGTGTTCTCGCCCTACCTTATTGAGAATTTATAGATGAACCCAGATAACTAATTTCAAACAGTATTTTCTAAGTACTGACAGATCCATTACATTTAGTTTCATGCTCTCCTTGTAATGTTAAATTAGTAAGTAAATTTAAAGAATTAATCATAGCAGCTCAATAGTAATAAGATTATGTCAAATTACATTAATTCTTTTAAAACAATTGTATAATTCAACTTCCTGAAGCAATTGAAATTTTATATAGTACTGATAATAAAATACGTATAACAAAAAAATTGTGCATTTTATGTACCAATATATTGGAAAAACATCAATGAGGTCTAACAAATCCAACACAACATGTATGGTGTCAGAAATATGCATACATGAACCATTTTAGGTAGGATGAGGTACCTTCTTAAATGACTGTTAACAGAAAACGAAAGATTAAAAACATTTTTAAGTACAAGATTAAAAAATTATGCCAACTTGTTATAAAGGAAGAGTCACATTAATAAATACTGTTCTGCCAGGCAGTCATTATATATGAATGTTTAAGAAACCTGGTAGCAAATCCAGGCACATTTCATGGACATTTTAAAATTCCCACACATTCAGTTTTTGATTAATTAGAAAAGTTGGACTCTCCACAGATGGTTATCACATTCTGAAAATATACACTTAATGGGTACCTAGCCACAGAAACTAACTGTATTAGTTGACTTCCATTCGAAACTGACATTTGTGCTGCAACACTGGTGGAAGCCATATCACTATACATCAGACATGCCTTTGCTTGCCTTGTCTGCACACACATACACATACACTCTAACACACACTAACAAATGTTTGATGACAAGAGGAACATTTCCAAGTTCCCCTTATTTGTAGTAGGTTGTTTATTTATATATATATATATGTATATATATATTATTATTAAAAAAACTAATTTCTTTATTAAAACACAACCTAAATATTTTGGGTGAAGTTCTTTTTACATATCCACATCATTTTTAGTGTTTATATACTCAGAGTCAACGTATCAAATTGTTTCTTTGGTTATTATTCTCATCACACATGAGTCAGTAGTTGCAGCAGTCGCTTGACTTGAAACACCACCGGTAGTCTCAGCAGCCGTTAGTATAACTGACAGACACAGAAATGGGAGTAGCTTAAAGCAAGGAAAGAATCACACTAGCACGTTCTTTGGTTAATCTCACAGGTTAGTGGTATCAAGTTAACTCCTTTTTTTCATTGTTTTCTTTTTTTACCCTAATTAAGCATGTACATACATACAAAAGAATCATAACAGTATTTTCATTGCCCTTTCTCATGCTATTTCTGGCTTGAAGCAAGCTGGGTGGAAGACCATTGCACTTTTAAATCATTTACCACTTCCATTTTAATGGCTATGATATCAATGAAAAGAAATAAATGCAAGGCCTAGAGCAAGTCTGGTAGGTGGTTGTTGGAAGAGTGCAATGGCTTCTGTTGGTTTTCATTTTTAATATTCTTCTTCTTCTCCTGCTCTATTGCCTGTATGGAGGCCATCTTGTAGTTAATTGGCCCATATGAGCGATAATCCACATCAGCGTAGTCCAGGTCAGAGAATTCCGGTCGGAATGGCTGTAAGAGATAAGTTATCCAATAAGAAAATATCCTCTGAAATGTGTGAACAAACCTGTTTCACTCCTTGGAATGTGTATATAAATCATATTTTATGTTCAATTTTAGTTGTGAAGTTTCTAAAAGTTCTGTACTGAAATCTAATGTTTGAAGAATTGCATGCAGTTAAATTGAAGAAGAGCACTGTTAGCTGCATAAAATTAATGTTTTAATCATTAATTTGAAGGGAATGTGTGTTTCACAAACACTACACAATTATACTGCTAATATGATAACTATATACTTACAGTTTGTAGTTATATGATAATATTTTACTTTAATTTGAAACTTGGGCACTGCATATTAGTACTCCACAATGTGAGTCAGGCACTGAAGTTGGGAAAACTTAAGTTCTGAGTCACAAACATTAAATAGCATCATGGCCATTAAATCCAGACATTAATTCTCACAGTATATCCAAGTGCACATCTGCTTCATTTACTTGTGCAGTGATTGCAGTAAATAATAATACTGAACAATTAACATGCAATAACAAAAACACTTCACACCACACAACAATTATCTGCTCAAAATTTCTTCAAAACAATTACTTTACTCTCCAGTAATATGATATCAATGGAACAAAGAAGCAAGTATTCATGCGTATACAAGACAGTAGCTAGGAGTGCCATTACATGACTGATATCATATAGGTGCTCAAAAGGCATGTACAAGGATAAAACACTGCTGCCTCATTTAATGTTAATTATCATAAAACAGTTTCAACCTAATCAACCAAGGTAGAGTACAGGAAGTTATACCTACAACTTCTTTCTATGCCAGTTTGCTTCTTCTAATAAATGTATGTAACGCTGGCTTTGGGACGTTCCTGTTGAGAAAATAGACATGTTAATTTGTGGTAATATATGTCACAACAAAAGCTTTTTAAGAAATAATTCTAAGAGTTCTGTACATCTTTTGAGCACCTCAATGTATCACACAAACATTATCAACATTAGGTGGAAAAAAAGGTATTAGGTATGGGTATGCCTTCACTGTCAAACTTTGTATAAACAACAAGATGAAACTAAATTCCAAATTTGTTTTTATGCAATAGGCAGGTTGAACTATCATATTTTATACTATTTACATGGTGCCTACTTCTGCATGCTGGGGCATTAAAACATTGCACAATTTAGTTCCAAGCAAAAAGACTATTAATTTTGCAAGTTCTAACTTATTCAAGTATGTTTATGTAAGTGATTTGGATATGAATTCAGATGTCCCATACAGATGGATGCTGCTCAGATATTCATGTATACCAAACATCTGGAACTGCAGAAATTAAAGATAGTAGGGACTAAGAGACACTGAACGGAGGCACAAGCACTAAAAGAACCTTCAGTATTTTTTCTTGTCTGTCTTTGGTTTCATTTAATAAACTTACGGCTACACAGAAAACTGCATTATTACTTGATACAGTATATAAATGACACAAGTATTTATAATAAAGTGGCTTGCCCACAATGCTGTAAGGATGCAATACTGATTTATGTGACTCCAAATTTCTCATGGGTAGAAATAAATTTAGCTCTGTAATTTTAGAGATCTGACCTGTAATAACATTGTTTTAAATAAATATTCTATCTAAATTTTTATCCAGACATGATACACATATTTGCATGTAACAGTTTACATTTTATTGCAACTAAATCCTGTAAGATGGGCTGTGTGAACTGAACAAGAAAAAGGTTTTGATGTAAACTGTAGCTGATTCTGTTGCAGTAAATTTACATTTGCAGTAGGACAATATGTTGAAACTTACTGGTTCCATTGTAGGAATATTTCATACATTATAATTAAAATATGATTAGTAACGTAATCTGAAAGACTACATACATACATTATACACTCCATGGATCCATAAGTATGTTGCAAACACGATTATTTAGAACAAAGAAACTGAAATAATTTGCTGTTATCTATGCCTACTTCCAATGCAAGTGTTATTTAAAACAGGAAGAGAATTAGACGAAAAAGAATAAGATAATGTTAGATTTTAGTACTGCTCCTTTGTAACTACATGCAAATGAAGTTTTATTGTTGTTATTTATTTTATGCTTTACAGGCAAGGCATGCTCAAAGGTTATTAGTTCCACTGGTAGTAGTTATTATATCAGATGCTACCATTTACTTTTCCGATCTATTGTTACTTCTTTTAAGATGACATGTATGCATAAGGATACATGCACATGCATAAGCACGTGCGCACACACAAACTCACACACACACACACACACATGCACTATAAATATTTATGCATAAGCTAAAGAAGAAAATAACTTGTATGAGGTCTGAGGTTTTCACTGTGGTGAAAATATGGACTGTGGTCTTCTGGAGGCAACATGTTCCTCAAAAATGTTGGTAACCACCTACAAAATTGCACAGTATCACAACACAGAAGACCACAATTAACAAGAAGACTACTTATTTTGCAACCATTACAACAGAATGCCAGCCAAGATGAAAGTAATATAACAGCTATCATGGGCTGTCTGTACAGTGTACAAATTTACATAGAAATATGCATGAGGGTATTGGTATCTAAAACTGGGAAACAAGAAGATATGAAATGTAAAGACAAAATACTTTACTAAATGCTGGATTATTAAACTTACTGTAATCAAACAATACAATGACAAAGTCAGAGAACATAATGAATAATACTGGAAAAGAACTTGCTGAGTCAACATTCTTTCCAACTAATTGTTAGAAAAGATGATAATTAAACACTGAAATTCATTCCGTCTTAACTAACTGCAAAGAAATTTTTTTAATAAAATTAATAATAACAAATTAACTAAAACCATTAAAGAAAATAATGGATGTAATGAATTAAATATATGATGAGTACAAACTAATCTGATTATCTGTAAAAGAGGAATTCAAAATTTCCATATGGAAATAACTTACTAAAGGTGAGACAAAAGTCCTTTTTCTTTCAGTTACATTTGATGAACTCAATGAAAATTACACAAAAATGATGACAGTCCCAAAAAAGAAATTTACCTATTGGTGAGTATAAATACTGATACATAATAATAATCCATGACGTAACAGCCCTGAGAGCCAAAGCCGACTAGCTTGACTGCTGGCCTCACGTTCACATGCCTAAGCAGAGGTGAATGATCATCCAACCAGATATAGAGTGACATGTGGTCAGCATGACGAACCCCCAGCCATTGCTAGTTTTCATGACCGGATTACGCTACCCAATTTCCTCACGATGCTGGGTTGGCACTGGTCCCATACACCAGCCGAAAATCTCATGAGAAATTTCTTTCCGAGACTCGAACCAGCATGAATTCTGTATCACCGGTCCGAAGCATGATGCCTCAGACTGTGCAGCTACGGCGCGGGACAAATACTGATACATACATTATGTAAAAATCATAAATAAAAGTTATGAAATCACACAAAAAAGGTAAAGTGATCCAGTATGGAATTTTAATAATTGGCAGGAATATAAATATAGACACACAAGTTATTTTAAAATCTGGGATATCATACATAAAATTTATGAAGCTCCTGTGAGGCAGTAAAGGAAGCATGAGTCATAAGGGACACTGATGAGTTGTTATTATCAGCCAAAATGCATTTCATGACACAGGCAGCAGGTTATACCAATTTAAACTACATATAAAATTAAAAACAACAGATTTACATACACATGGTACCAATAACAGAATAAATTAAAGAAACTGAAAGGAAGAGCTGTAGTAAGATTCTCTCCTCCCATAACAGTAAACATCAACCCAGGGGAAGAAATACTTGTAATTTATTTATGAAACACATAAAAATATCACTATATATGATAACATCGATCATAACAGTTGCATTAAAGTGTAAGCTGTTGCTAGTGACAGCATCATGAAGCATTTTAGAATTCACACATGTAATTATATGAAGAAGAAATAATTTACTACTGTTCCATTACAAGATCTTTCATCAGTAATAATTAAACACCAATGTGGATGTAGAATCACAAAAGAGTATTTGGAAATATGCATATTCCACTCTGGAGTACACTTTTAAAAGCTTAAAAATATCTTCCCCAGTCCCCCTCCCACCTCTACCAATATGAATAAATGTTAGAATTTTTATTTAGCAAGAAACCACTTGACACATCAGTACTTCTGACATGGATGTGTGGTTATCTCAGTCATACAAATATGTGCAACTAATTGCCACAAAACAAGCAATGGAGTTAAGAAATTAGAAAAGCAAGAAAATATTTCAAAATAACTGTATATGCTTATGGGAGCAAAATCATGCAGAATTTGTTTATGGCACAAATGTTTCTGACAGGGTGGTTTGCCTGTCATCCTCTGGATTCTTCCCATTTAGTATCATGTTACTGCAAACTTTTCTTTAATATATAACTAAACATCCACAATGATGTAATTTTCCCTCACCTAAGTCTGAGATAATATTAAAGAGATCTCTCTTATTAATATCCCAAAGTTACTTCTCAAGTATATTCTTCTACCATCTGTTTAACTCCATAGAAGTTGCTAGCCTTTGTTCTATTATTGGCTTGTGAACTATCATTAAAAATAAATAAGGGTCTGGATCTAGTATCAGTAATAAAAAATAATTGAAATTTGTTTAGAGCTGTGGTTTCAATAGATGTAAATTCAAAAGGTCAAGGTCAAACCCAGTTTATACATAAATTTGATACGAAGCTAAAACTACACTATATATGTGTTCGGCTTTACTATCCACCACACAGTGAAATAGTGGAGTGCCCAGAATATTGTGTAATGGACGTGTGAGGAACAAGGATATTTGTGAGAACCAAAAACCACAACCCCCTTTATAGGCAGTAATCCTATCAAAATAAATATGTGAGAAACCTAGTATCAATCTTATCCATGTTGTATGTTCAATAGTACACTCAACTGAAATGGATACCAATGCCTGTACCAACCTTCTCACACATCAATCTCCTGTCCAACGTCATGAAACTTCAAAATGGCATATTCTGTGGAGTTTTGTGGTGGTCTATAATGAGGAAGGAGATGGGGTTCACGCATGCCATTTGCTGCCAGGGCTAAGTCTGCATACACTATGCTATCCGTAACATAGGGTTCTGCGACGTAATAAGGCTGCTGATATTCCAAACGCATGGGTGGGAGATATGTCCTATTGTTGATGCTGCTGCTGCTGTTGCTGCTATTGGTGTTGCTGTTTTGCCTTGTGTTCCCACACAATGGCTGGGACTGTTGTTTCCCCCCCAGTGCAATCGATGTTTGCTGGAGGTTCAGGCTGGTAGTTTTGGTGTTGGGAGGTGTCAGTAGTAGATGATGTTGTGATGATGTTAGATTGTAATGATGGTGGTGGTGATGGTGGTGGTGTTGATGCTGCTGTCGGCTCTGCAGAGAAGTTACCAAGCCATGCATGTTAGTAGGTGTTACTGCAGCATTCATACATGTATACATTTAGGCCTAATTAATTAGCAAAAGTAGTTTGGGAAACAAGCACAGACAGAAGGTTTACTATGATTTATCAATGAAGAAACACGTTTATCTTGCTACATATTATCCCTACTGCACTATATATCTATGAATGTGTAGTTCCTTAAGCATCAGTTTAAAGATGCTAAAAGTAAATACATAAAAATCCATGTAAATAAAAAAAATCCAATGAAACAATTTTAATACTAAATACATAAAAATACATGTAAATAAAAAAATCCAATGAAACAATTTTAATAAGCTTGCTGAAACTTCCATAACATTCTACTTTTCAGAATGTTATGAAGTAAAGTATTATTAAAAAACCAAAGTTACATTATACAATGCAATTGTAAATATCATTCACACAATTTTTAAATTTGAAATTGAATAATTTATGAAAAAACTTCCCAAAATCTTTGTCACAAGCATGGTGGTCATAACTTAAATGCAGAAAACATCTGTTACTACATCCAATTATCTGTTTCAAGGTAGGAGTGTAATAAACTGCATTATTTTTTCTTAGAAATGAATATGCCTATTTCATATTAGTTATTATTAATAATTATATTTTAATATAATGAGCACTCAAATGGAAATCAAGAAATCATACAACTTTAGATAAACTGTATCTTACGTAGTAGGATTTGAGGTTTTTACAGTGGTGAGTCTGAAAACAACCATCTTCATATCTTACTTAGTAAGAACAAATGTTATATTTTTATTTGTGATTTACTTTACAATGCTGTCAGCTCAGACTGTGTAGTGCTGGATGAGACGATGATAAACAAATAATGAATTTGGAGAGGATATGGAAAGAAGCAGTCATGGCCTAATTTAAGGTATTATTCTGACATTTTCCTGTAGGGACTGAGGAAATCCACAAATAAATCTGTCAAGACAGCTGGTCTTTGGACTGAGAACTGAAAGTAGGACCTCCTGAACAAGAAGCAGGAGTGCTACCACTATCTAAAATTTTTGATTCCTTGAACACACACCACTATGAAAAATAAGATAAAAGGAGCAGTACAGTCTTTGTACTTAAACTTTTGGTGTTCCATTAAGTGATGGAAAAAATGTTTCAGAAAAACTAGATAAGGAAAGGATTTTACATCCATCTTAACTTTTATCATACAGGAATAGATGATTTAAATCCCTGAAGACTGGGTTTGCTGACCAGATTTTAATTCCATTGTTAATAACTTAACAGTAGGTAAATGTGACACAATCAGCTGGACTGTGCATAAGGCATGATGTACAGTCAATAAAGGTTAATAAAGTAATTGATCATTTCAATAGTAACTGTTTGGATTTTCAAGTACAAAGTAGGACTTGTAAATTATGCTCTATTTATTATTAATTCAGTGACTACTACATATCTGCATTTTTCTCCATAACCTAATTTATCAGCTGACTCTTTTAGATCTTGAATACAGTTATAAATTCAACGTAAGTTATATTTGCATAGCAGGAAAATACGCTAATTTTCAGTAACAATGGAGATACTAAGTGTTAACTGCCCTTTAATCTTCATTACCAATGGAAACAAAATTGTGCCCTTTTTTTTTGTTTGTTACACTCTTCTTGTACTAATTTCATTATACCTGCAATGAAAGCAGTGTGTGCAGTACAGAAATTTTGATGTTTATTTGTGTGTTGGGTATCTACAGTATATAAGTAATCATAAATATTATTTATAACATACAGCAGTGATCATCACTCACTGTTGTCACCTTTAGTCTTATGTCATGAATAAGTAAACACTGAAATTGTATATTTTAGTGAAATCAATCAGCTGAAATATAACTGAAACTGCTTCATACATTGATTAGAAAACCCAACTCTACTGCAAACTACAGAACTACTGGTATACTACATATTTATACATACAAAGTGCAGACTAATATGGGGAATAAAATATTTAATGTAAATATAACGCAACTCACGTGGCACATAAACAAGCACGGTTGCAACATATATGCCAGAGTCCAGCTTAGTAAATGAAAAGTTAAAAACACAATGTTAGAACAACTGTTTCTATTAATAGGTAAAGGAAAATGCATCAGAACTTGCTCTTGTATGTTCTATTCTAACGTTCTTTTCAATACACCCCTTGTTCCAATATGTAAATGTAAATTGCTATAACAGTCAATATGCCCATTATAAGTACAATATGAACCAAAATGCATTATTAATTTACAGTGAAGACGTTATAAGTTATTGAGCTATCAACTGTAAATTAAGGGAATATTTTTTACAAGGTTATTTTATCATGTCATGAAAATGGTGTTGTCATATAAAAGATTAATAAAGCAGATTTCTTAATTATTAAAGTAATAAATAGCCTTAGATGTAGAATAAACTTAAAATATGACACCTAGAATAGCCATAAACAATTAATATATTATATTTTTCAATATATTTAGTCTTTGTTATTTTGGCTCTCTTGATCCTGAAGTTCTTTGGGCATGAGCATCATGATTAATTTTCTTCTTTGCATTTTTTGTATAAAGTGCATAAAATAAATAAATAATGAAGAGGTTATGCCTGTTTATATGTCTGCATTTACATCTCCATAGCTATTTCAATTATCTGGAAGAAATCTGGTGTTCAAGGAAGGTACACTAAAAGTTGTCAAGTAAATTTAATTTTGGTGTGTACAAGTCAGTCATAATCTTAGACACATTTTTCACGTCCAGGATTTATATACATTTCTCCAAAAGAAAGATATATATATATATATATATATAGAGCTCTAGTTAGTTTCATTTGAATGGACTGCATAATTGTTTGAACAAATAAATGCAAAGGTATAAAATACGGTATTAGATACAATACTACTGAAATCACAAAAAAATTAGACACCATGATTATGACACATTAAACTTTGTGTTGAACTGTAGTCACTATTGTCACTGAAACTTTTTACATGAAAGATGGGGTAGTAAAGCATTTTAAAAATATATCTCCCTTTGCATTCAAACTTATGTCATAAATTATGTGTTACTTCTAATTTTACAAATAAGTTATGTCTAGCAGACAAGAGCAAGCACAGATGGTAGCAAAACAGAATAGTACATCCTACAGCAAAAAATTTACAACTAACCTGTCCTGGACTAGGCTCCTGAGTATTAGGTGTGATTGGAATGGGCACATTCTGATAAGTGTGCTTAGCCGACTTATTGGTGTGATGTTTTCTGGGAGCTGGGACCGGAGGAACTATGCTATCTAGTCTCTGGTTGATATTACTGTTGTTATTAACTTCATTTTTGTTGCCAGATATTGCTTCCTGCACACTCAATTTTGATTCTGGTGAATTCTCTTTAATTGGCATTTGATGGAGCTGGAAGATTTGTGGTCTGTAACAGTTTCCATCCGGATGTGAAATTGACCTGTCTGTTTGGTTTCTCTTTCGCAGCCTCATTGAATAGAACTGAGGATAATGCTCCCCCATGTTGGAGCCACGTTTACTGGTACGTGTTTGTAGTGTACTAAACTTGTTTTTTGGCAACAAGGCTAGAGATTGAGATTGGCTATTTAGACGAGGACCAACATGACTCCGTGTGGATCCATAGCCAGATGATCCATACTGACTGAGTTGGCTTGATGGCCTACTTGTGATGTTCATATTACAACTGGTGGAAGCGGGCTGCAAGCAGACAATTCACATGCAGGCATACACATTCAACACAAGCTAAACACCTGCAGTGCCAGCAAACCATGCATAAAAATATTATACTTTAATTATAAGTACAAACAAAACATAAATATAATAAACTAAAAATAATATAACCAGGGATGGAATGTTAAATATGATCTACTTCAAAATTAAATTTTCAAGTTCATTTTTGAGAATGTCCATAAATTAAACCTATATATAAACTTTGAAAAAACAAAAGACATAAATCCATACAAAACACGAAGATATATAGTTAGCATGAATATGTCAATTGTACTGATATAAGCAACAGAAGAGAATTTGCACATTACTTCAACTTTCAGATACTCACTGAAAGTTAAAATGACTCACATGTTTATGCCAATATCTGAAATAATGACTGACAAACATTTTTATTCTTATTTTAAACAAGTGTAATAACTACATTTTTCAAAGAATTCATGTTATTCCCAGTCTTTTGTACTCTGGAAAATATCACATAATTTTCCTGCAGTACTTGCTGGCAGGAGGATTTATATTCTTTACAGTTTGTTTATTTTGGCAGAAGACTTCTGCAGATACATAATTCCCTCTTCTCTTATATTTCCTCTTTTGAATTTATATTGTCTTAGAGTGATCTGACCAAACAAAAAAATTTTTGTTCAGTAAACATTTTCTTCTAATCAATCTGCCCCAGCTTTTGGTCTGTGTTAATATTATGAAATGATTACTGGATACATATAAGTAAAGTGTTATCTGCAGAAACTGATGGGAGATTAAGTTTTCAGCCATTTTATAGCTGAATTCATCCTCTAAATGCATGCAATGAAATCTGAAATGCATACTTTTAACCATCATTTGTACTGAGCAGAACACACTATCCAACAAATTTCCCAAATTCAACATTTTCCTTTAGTACACTCAATGTTTATTTTATGACTGATTTCAGTAGTTCTGAGTTTAAAGTCAGATGAAGTTTATTTTTGAAAAGATGTATGAATGTAACTATTTACTTTCACACAGGTACCAAAGTTAAAATTAAATAATGAAATTTTTCATACTTTGTTCACTTTTCCAAATATTATTATGACTATCAAATGAAGGTAGATGAGACAGGCACGGCATGTAGTATGTTAAGGGATGTAGGCAATGCTTATCAGATTTTAATTAGAAGACCTGAAGGAATAAACTACTTGGAAGTTTAATTTCAATAAAACTTTGAACTACTTGGAAGAACAAGACATAGATGGGAGGGTTATATTCAAATGAATCTTCAAGAAAACAGAAAATGTATGTGGAATGGATTAATTTAGTTCACAACAGGGGCCAGTAACAAGCTCGTGAGAACTTGATGATGGACCTTTGGGTTGTATAAAAGTCAAGAAATTTCTTAATTAGCTGCCTGAGTGATTGTTAGCAACAATTACATACCTATGAGTCTACATAAATCATAAAGATAATACCCACTTTACTGTTAATCAAGATTTTACAATTTAAAGATCATGTGCTACAGTTTGTTGGAACTAAATAAGAACTGAACAGATAGGGATATGTCAGCAAAGATTTAAATTATGGTACATTTTCTGTGCATTCTGAGGTGATATCACTGTAAATTCATGGACAAGTAACAATCTATTTATCACAGTTCATCATGCAAATCATAATATTTCCTTATATTTTAATTTATGTTGATACAAATTACACACCTTTGCAACACTAATTTCATTTTACATGCTTTTACTACGTTATTTTCCACACCTATAACACAAGACAAGCTATGCTTTCTATGATGATTTCTAATGTAAAACTGAATGTATGTGCGTTTATAATATGGTATGTCAGATTCAATGTTCTATAAACATGCATTATAATGAGAAGCAATGCATGTAGGATTATGGACAAATCACATTCTCACTGGAAAGTCTATATTATTATATGCAAATTATAAAACAAGTTGTAAGCAATGTATTTAATAAATGTTAAATGTGAATACTTTAGTGCCCAGGGACCATGCTGAACATACTGGAAAGTAATATTGCAGTTTCAAACACATTTCACAATAAGTTAGGATGACCAGATTGGATAATTTGGTTCTTCACTGCAGGATTTCAGATTTTCAGATCAGTGTGAGTATAGGTGGCAGTCTTCTAGGTTGTTGCATCATGTGGTAATTTGGATTTACAGGGAAATAATTTCATGCTACAGCCATGACTGAAGTTGAGTTCCATCATGTTATGTTTGCATTGATCATTCCCACTTTTTCAAGTAGTTTTACCACCAGAATTCTGTATGTATTTTTGTCTTTCCATGTGAGCTACATATTGTAACCTCAATAAATTCATTAACCTGTCAATATTGTGTGACTTCCTTACATAGTTTTAATTGCTCATTGAGTTCCTCCTTTCTAGATTCAAATATTTCTTAGTACATTATTTTAAAAAACTTGTCATTTAAGTACTTTCATCTGAGTAAGATATTACATTCAAAATCATATACGGCAACTAACAAAACTGTTTTATTTTTGTACTAGCAGAGTTCTCACAGTGTTATTGTGATGAAATTCAACAAATGCTTATATTTCTTACCAATCTTTATTGCCTAAAAGCTCACTGTTGAGCACATCACAGAATACCATAGGAACAAATTATTATTTCTAAATCCAAC
>NW_019059836.1:53844-64424 GCF_000696155.1 Zootermopsis nevadensis
TTTGTAATTGTTGCTCCTGTAATCTCCCTGCCAAAGCAAACAATTTTGTTCCTAAACGGGAGACTACAGGGTGATTCTTGTCCAAAAGTTTTCTTCCTTAGAAATTTGCTTTACAGCATATTATTCTGTGAATATACCATTGTTGATTGTTTGGTGGACACTATCTTCAGACAACTGAATCCAGTTTACACCATTACTTACTACTTTCCTGAAATCCATTTTATTATTATTCTCCCGTCTATACTCAGAACTTCCAAGTGGTTTCTACCCTTGAGATTTTCCAAATAAAATTGTTCATAGATTTCTTGTCATCTTGTGAGCCATTATGTTATGACCATCTCATTTTTCTCGATTTAATCCCCCTCACAAATTTCAAGTGTTCTTATTAAAATAAAAGTAGAAGACAACCTTATGTGGGTAAGATTGTTCTGTATCAAATTGAGTATAATTGTTATTCTAAACTTGAATACAAAATATATAATCCAGTTTAAATTAATATATTAGCTTTTTGCCTCATTGTATACATTTTAAGATATTCTATTACTGCAATTTCTGTAAATTTCATGTTACAGACTGTCACAAGTCATACCTGTAATCTAACCACTGACTGATATTCATTGTTTCATACATTAGTCTAAGCACAGCCTAAACTTTCATCCCTGGTTATTGTGTGGTGACCACTGAAGCACATTCATTAAGAAAACAGTCTTGCCAACATTGTATATTGAACTAAAAATTAAAAAGGGTAAAATATATGCAATCACACTCTAATTTTTAATTAAAATAAACATTTTTAGAAACTGATTTCAAGAGTATAGCCATAAACATATAATAAAAAAACTAAAAATTTGGGATGAATGGAAAGGTCAATAAATGGTTTGAAATCAAAGAAAATAAATGTAACACACATACTTTGGAGTCAGCCACTATTCTCAAGTCACTGACTGGTCACAGTGATTCAATTAGTGACAATTTTTATTAATGAAATGGTTTAGTTATTAATTTTGAGGACCATGCTGTACATTTGGCCTAACAGTACATCAATGTACCAACACCATGCTGCAATAGAAATCATAAACAAAATTAACTTACATAAAAAATTAAAGTTATTGTACAGCAGTTAGACAGCAGTTTCAAAAACAAGAGGTGGAGTGAAAAGAGCCGCATCCTATAAGAAGGAAAATGTTTCAGAACAAGGAGTTGTAACTTCTGTATTAAACACGACATTTTCAATGAACATTCACTGCAGAGGACAATCACAAAGAGACTCAGTCAGTAACATTAGCATTGCAATTATAATTAACAGACCAGAAGGATGTCACACTCAGCCACCACAGAAAGCATTCTGTTGGCACTCAACTTTCATCTTTACATAGGGCAGTTTTAGGATAAGAATGGGCTATTTAAAAACAACTGAGTCACATAGTCTGTTTTTAGCAACTAACAGTAATATATAAAGACATAAGTCTAACTACAAACCAAACTCCCCCATCTGTTTCTCTACATGTGGCCCTGGTTAGTTATCAGATTGAATAACTGTTACCAATTCATCTTCACATATTCTTAAACTTAATGTGGAGATGTGTTAATAAAGTGATAGGTTTCGTTGTAGAAAATTAAATATTTCTTTTCTTAGTTCTTAAGTATGTAAATAATATATATCTGCAGGAACTACAATCATGAAACATATATCCAGATACTACTAAAATGCAATGTCTGTCCAGTTAGATGTGGGATGCAAGTTATTATATAAAGTGTATTTACCTTGTTTGGTGCTGACTGCATGCCATGGAAGGGCAAATTCTCATAGAAAGCCTTGTCCCCATCAGGTGGTAGAAAACCATCACTTGGGGACCCAGCAAGATCAGGCCTGGATTTATCTTTGGTAACTGATGGACTTGGGTCTACAAACAATCCAAACAAATTGTTAAAAAATGTGTATATATAAAAATTATAATAAAAACTTTTATGAACTGCTAATTTAAAACAATGTAAAAACGCAGAATAAATAAAATTCTGATGGAGTCCCAAAATATGATTAGTTTTTACCGAATGATTTGCAGGAAGGAAAAAAATCAGTTCATATAAAACTTATATATTTACTAACAAATATATTTCTTACTAAGGTCATTTCCACAGTATCTAAGTTTAATTTCCAAATTTCCATAAATTAAAGCTAATATGATATTAAAATATACATACTTTTCTGATGTTACACATTATTTTAATGTTCACTCTACATTCTTATTTAATACAAAATAAACAGAATATAATTTAAATAAAACATACTTATCATTATCTCTTCCAATATTTTTAGTCTGTAATATCTAATTACAATAAAGGGATATGGCTATTTACATACTGCTTAGGATACAAAATCCCATTCCCTCAGTAATGTGAGATGCAGGAGTTAAAAAAATAAAATAAAAGGACAATACTTTCAAGTACAGAGAATAGATTACAGTGAGAGCTTTACACCATGAACAATTTGCTGTCATGTATGACAAGTAATTAAGATCAATGGTGTCTAACTAATCCTGAAGATGATTCTGTTGTGCCAATGGGAAAATTTCAAAGGGTATGTGGTACACAAGATGAACCTCCTCCATATATGATAAGGGTAGGGTGGGGGACCATGCATTTCAAGAGTAATACAAGTGAAATTAGAAGATGAATATACTAAAACTATTTAAGGTGTCTAACTAAATCTTATCAAAAAGAAAACTTTCTAAACTAAGAGTGCTTTTTAAGCACACTTAAAATAGAAACATCATAATATAAACACCATCATGGATATGTAGGCATTAATATAATACAAGGTAAAATATATTTTTTAATATAAAATACGGTGCTATGAGTCTCTTAAGGCTCTGAAAGTACAAACAGTAATCATCCTAAAGGAAATAGGTTATATGCCTGTGGTACAATTTTGATCTTAGGAAGACATGACAAAATTACCATGTTTCTATGCAGCCTTAAACTCAGAAACTTCATAATGTTTCCTTTCATTTGTAATTTATTCAAGCAGACTTTGAACCTACTTGGAAGTAACGTATTATGTAATTAAACAATCCCCAAAGCATGTAATCCCTATATCATGTTTTCTTTATAAACAAGCTTAGTGCACATTTTAAATGCCAAAGTAGTAAAGTCAGTTCATAATATTGTCATACAACACATCAATTTTCATCCAGCTGGTGAGTAAGAACAAATAAGAATGAAATGAAAGTAACTAAACTACATTTGTTTACACTTGAGTAACACACCTTATGCAATTAAATTTAGTAACCTACCAAACTCTCAGAATACACTGGTTCTGATCTGTAAAATATTTACAGTAAATCACAAATATACACTAACCTGTCCCAGGTTTTTTACGTTTCCTTGACACCCCACTGTTGAGTGGACCATCTAATTTCTTGAAAGTCACCACTAAAATCATAACACAATGCACAAACCATGCAAATGACAAAGCAACTAAAATAAATAATAATGCTACCAACATAATCTTAAATATAAGCAAGTTAGTTACTTGATAACATACAAAAGATGAAATTATTATGTTTGTGACTGCTGGTATTATGTGAAAAATGCCACTAATCCAAAACGCTACAAAAGAAAAATTAAAGTATTGTTATGAGGTTGTCAAAACCATTATTCCTTAATAATCTAAGACTGACAGTGATTTAGCAATGTGAAAAAATAATGGAATTCTCTTGAAATACAACATAAAGTATTTTGGATATTTTAATAATTTGTCTTGTAAATACAGTAAAAATTTGTTATAACAAACTTAACAGACACTTTCAAGAAGCATTTTAATAATTTATTTTGACTCACTACTCTGTTGAGCTGGTGTTACAAAAAATATTTACAAAGACTTAAATGTATGTATTTTATGTAACGATGCTATTATATTTCAGTAGCTCAGATTATATAGTGTCGAATGAGAGGATGACAGTGAAAGTTAATTTGAATGGATGTGGAAGGAAGTGGTCATGGTATAATTTAAGGCACTATCCCAGAATATGCCTGGAGGGACTAAGGAAAACCACAACAAACCTCAGTGAGGAGAGCTGGTCTCCTGGCTGAGAGTTTAACACAGGAACTCCTGAATATGAAATAGGAATGCTAACCAAACCTCAGTGAGGAGAGCTGGTCTCCTGGCTGAGAGTTTAACACAGGAACTCCTGAATATGAAATAGGAATGCTAACTACATAAAGGGATTTTATACCCAACAATGTATGGTATGTAGTTAATCTGTATGAGTATATTGGATGCACTCTGACATTTACTGCATGCACCTACAAAGTAAAACACAGGATCAATAAAATGGTAGTAGGTGATAATTTTTATATACTAGCACTAAAGTATAGTTTATGAAAACTCTGAGGAGAAAAAAAAATAAAGGGATTTTATACCAATTATTCATCTCATTAATATAACACATGTCACAAAATGAAGTACAAAGATAAATAAAAAACTTAACATTTATACTGTGCTTTAAGTATTGGTAAAACTAATGCATTATTTAATTATCCATAGGACCTGATATAAAAATGTTTTTCATTAATATCCATTAACAATGTTGTTATTAATATTATGCTAATGTAATTATCCTCCCCCCCAGCCACAAATTAAACAACAAAGAATTGTGTTTAGGATTAATTAGATTACTATTCTGAGAAATTTTTAAAACAGTGACATTACTAATATTGATCTAAATCACTGTAATTCTGATTATTACTATTATAATAATTTAGAGTTTACAGATTTAAGATGCTTTGTAACTAAGCTTCATTGTATGGAAAAAATTGGAACTCTAAGTCTCAATGTGATATTTTAAAATCAGATATAATAACAATAGAAGAAGATCTGCATTTATTTTGTCTCCCTTCATGAAGGCATAATTGTTTCTGAAAATTAGTCCCTTATTTAAAAACGGGTGAGAAAAGAATGCCTCCTTACCTCCTGATTTACCATGAATAACCCCTGACAATGTTTCTGGATGGTATTTACTGGCATCACTGGAAAACATTTGGCGTATCCTGTTGGCTCTACTATGTTGATTAGTGTCATCAGGTTGAAGATTGGAAATACTAGTAGCATGTCTCTTTTTCAATCTTTTAGCAGCCTTCTTAATATGGTCTTTCCTGCATACTTTATGTATTGGTACTGAACTTTTTAGTCTGGTGGGAGTGTTATTTGGTGTGCTAGTGCTAATAGTTCCATCGTATTGCTGTTGAGGCAGTCTGCCTACACTTAAGCTGTGAGCTCCATTGACATGCACAAGTACACCTGGGCGAAGAGGCCACTTGTGAACAGGCCTTGCTTGGACTTGAGCTGGTGTTACAGAGGAGTCTCCTTCTGGACTGAACATCAAGACATATAAAATGCTAGCAAATCAACATGAAACATGCAAACATAGCAAGACACAATCTACTACTGCTACAAAACGATAGGCCCTGTGATCAGCAGTTAGGTTAGTAATGAAAGTTTACATATTTAATTTCTATGTACG
The DNA here is from genome assembly GCF_000696155.1 of Zootermopsis nevadensis. Next base: position 59,367 of record NW_019059836.1, read on the forward strand.
ACAAACTAACCTTATATCAAACAAATAATAAACATACATAGGGCAGTCAAAAAGTTCCCGGAATTGTGGTATAGCACTGTAATGGTAAAACATATGGCAACGCTTTCCTAATCACCTTCAAAGTAGGACCCTTGTGCACACACACACACTTACTCCATTGATCCTGCGATTGTTGGAAGCACTGGCGGAAGGCTTCATTTGGAATCTTCCGGAGTTCGGCTGTCGCATTAAACACATCGCTGGTTGTGCAGCAATTCCTCGCCGAGAAAAGCATTCCCGTCATCACCCAACCACCATACTCTCCGAGTGACTTCTGGCTGTTCCCTACTCTGAAAATGGGCCTCAAGGGGACGCGTTTCGCAACCATGGAGGACATCAGATCGAATGTGACGACCGAACTCCAGAAGATTCCAAACGAAGCCTTCCGCCGGTGCTTCCAACAATGGCAGGATCGATGGAGCAAGTGTGTGTGTGCACAAGGGTCCTACTTTGAAGGTGATTAGGTAAGCGTTGCCATATGTCCTACCATTACAGTGCTATAACACAATTCCGGGAACTTTTAGACTGCCCCTCGTATATAAAATTAAATAATATTATGTGTGTATAAGCAGCAAAAGGATATCTACAAATTAAGTATGTAGAGCAGAATTCTCAAAATAATTATGATCACTGTAGAAGAAATGGAATCTCATTACATAATAAACTTACATTACTACCTTTCAACTCTACCAAATTAAAATAGAAAAATCAGTGAAGTAGCAGAATAGATGTGTATAGAAGTGATACAGTAAATGAACAATGCATGAAACGGAAGCATGCAGTTAGCAATGAGAAATATGCTGCTCCAAGGAAACGTCTTTAAATTTAATAGTGACAGAAAGATGCATGTGAACTAATCTATAATACCAAAACTACAATTGTATTTAATTTTTGGCTGCTCCGAGCAATGTGACAGGCCTGACAGTGAACTTTAATATGAGATTTTATAAAAGTCATACTCATGATTTGAAAGCCTATAAAAATGTTAAGTGCATCCATGTGACCAATAAAATATAACGTTTAAGAATGTCACTGAAGAAAATGCTCACTAAGATCTTGTTTTTCATAAAGAAAAAAGAAAACAAACAACACTTCAGTTACTGTTCAATGATATAAAGTTCACTCTCATGGCCCAACATGAGGCCATTCTGAGCAAAGTCTATTTAGCGGGAACTAATGCATAAAATTGAAGTGGAAATTACCTGGACATTGTTTGTCAGGAGAAGAAGCTAGAGTCATGGAGGTTGGAGATGCATCAATTGTTGGTCGTCCCTCGGGACTGCGGGATAGGAATCTTTGCATGACAATAACAATTAGAGCTTATCAGTGGTGAACGGCCCGATGAGAAGTGTAACTGAAATGTTGTTGCAAGAGAAAAGGATTCCCACGGTCAAAGCTTTCACACAATCATAGATTTTCTCTATGTATTTTAAAAAATGCATTTTATTTTCAGTGAGTCTTGTTCACTTATATGAATTGTGTCAGTCATATATGACATAAATTTAATTTTGGCATATGACAAAATTATTATTTTAGGGAAATTATAAGCATACAAAATCTTTTGCTTGAAATAAAACTCAAACAGTTGGTTCTGTGATATAATGTGAAGCTTGATTAGATTTATTTAGTTTAATGCTAGATGTAATTTACACAAAAAACTACTCTACTTTATGTTACATTGTTTTTTTACAAGCTGCTTGCAAACAAAATGGAAGTTCTGACTAATTTATATTCTGGGTAATCAAACTACTAACCACACCACAGTAAATGAATGACAGCACAGTAAACAAATAACAGATAACAGAATAAGGCAGGTATGCAGAAAACATAACACATACTTACGTTTTGTGAGGACCGTACAGATTTGTGACAAACCTCTGATACCCACTGCAAAAATTGTAAGTTTCTACTGTAGTTTTTAAGATGAAAATTCATTAGAGAAAAAATTAGATTAGCTTACCTTTCTATGTAAGACGTATCAAAATAAATTATGAAACTTAATGCTAATGTCTATCTGTTTCTGTTTTGAAATTATTTAAATACAGAAATTGTGGCAAGACAAATATAAATTACAGTTTGAAACATAATGGGTACATTTTTATTTATATTTATTCATAAAATTTGGATTGTAAGCTATTATCAAGTGCAGTTGGGGCTGGGTGCAAATTTATATTTTACAAAATATGATACATCTACATGGGAATCCTTTCTTAGCAACAGCATAGCAGTATTTTATAGAAGTCTTTAAGAGTGAAAGAGAAAGTACCAAAGAAACCAAAATTTCACAGATGTACCAAGATGAGTACATACTACTTTAAGATACTGATGGAAAACATGCTTTGCACAGGAAAAAATGTTACACATCGTTACAGCAGAATGTAAAATACAAAAATGATAATTGAATTATGTAATATTATATTTAAAGTATATTAGAAGCATAACATCCCTAAGTCATCATAGAATAATGATTTAGAGTCTGAATTATTACATTGCTAAATTTCTGAATTGAGTTTTAGAAAAATAAAATCTCTTAAGGCAAGTGAAAAATGACATCCATTTTTTCCATTCTGAGCTATTGTAGGAGACAAACCATGAAAAGCGTTATTCTTATTATTATAAACCAGAAAGTGAGTAACAAAATATTAAATAGTTACAGATATCAATGGGAACAAATATAATGTACAGTTGTGAACTCATATGATCAGCGTCCTATCCACTAAACACATTTATGCAACCTGAGGATATAAAATTACCTTGACAATGTGAAAAGTAAACCAGAGATAAGAAGCAATAAAGCATAGCAGACACTTACTTTTCTCTCTCCTCCATCTCCACTGGATTATTGTCTATAAATTAAAGGTAAAACATTATGTTAGTCAACTTGCTCGTTAATGAGTTAAAATTAGCACATGTTACTTGATTTGCTTGACAATGTCATTTGTAGTAATTCGATGTCCAGGAGGCATCAGCTTTCCTAGATTTCCCAAAACCACATACATGCAAGTGAACCCACAGCTTGATAGATCTGTGATAGAAAAATTACATGCTTACCGAAGCTAGCAAACTCTAATATTAACCATATATATGATATCACTGATGCCACTGATAAAAAATTGTGTAAATCTTCATAATAACTTATATATGAATAAATTCAGCTTAGAATAACTTAATTTAGCAGCAGGTTTAGTCATTTCAGTTTACATTTGGAATACATTTTCCTTTTTCTTTTACAATTCTATAATAATTGACGAAAACTGTGCACATTTGTGCTTCTACTAGAAACCCAAGTACAGAAAAATCGCTACTCTGAAATCTTATTAACAGAGCAGATATGACAGAACATTTAAAAGTGATTTGCAATGGGAAAAGTTTACATAGTGTTAAAATGATGCACATAATGGTCATGAGGCATTCCATCTTCGCTCTAAACTGCAGCATGATATTCTATTGAATGTAATTTGTATTAACATCAGAAAGACTAGATAAGAAACATTAAAATCTTTTAATTAACTGAAATTAATCACAAATATGCTTACGAATGTATACATTAACCAGTGACTTTAAACAATTAAAGGCAGCACTAATTCAGTAGGTATATATTTTGTAATAAGAATGAAAGGTTCTCAAACCTCTTATCCTTTAGCACTAGTCAGTGATATTATATAGTACCAAAATAAACTACATTTTCATCATAATTAAAATATTAATTATTCATATTGAAATCGTAGTTTAACTTTGTTTTAATGTTAGTAAAAATACACACACACATACATGTATGAATATAAGCACACATTATAAAACATTTTTATATTATTATAAATTATTTATAAATAATTACTTTACCAAAAACACATTTCTCCATACAAAACAAACATTATAAAACATGAATGCCTTGAACAATCATTAAATAATTGCATGCAAGTGCATCATATGTTCTTACCATGCACAACTGAAGAAGCAAACAACTTCCAAGTGCAGAAGAAGGTTTCTACTACTTTACCCATCCAATATGGACTATCCTGCACGTGCACATGCCTATCTACTTACACTTGTCTTCAGCACGTTTCCTTCTGCACACGATGATAATTATGATGCAAACAATGAGCACCATTAAAATAGCTCCCACTACAATTGCAATAATAATGGTGAGATGTTCAATATCCAGTTTTTCCCACCAGCTTATCTCAACTGCAAGAAAGGAATAGTAATCATTTGTCAGGTATATTTTGATAATATATAGGTTATTCAATAGTAATTTGGTGGAAAGGGAAGTGATACATGCAAGTACATTCTCATTTAAACTTCAGTAAACTCTTGTCCACTGCAGAGGTTAAATTCCTTGAAAAAACTGAGTTAGGTAAATCTGCAAAAGACAGATTTATTACCATGTCAGTTAAATGAGAATGTGTGAATGCAGCTGTGTTAAGTCTTGATTAATAACTAGGTATGTTGACACACAAATGAATAGTTCTACATGTACTGTATATGAAATGAAAACATCACACAAGATAAAGACATAAAAACCATAAATATTATGACATTCACACATGGTGATGTAAGACAGAGATGTAGGAGTGTTGGAGAGATTTGAAAGAATATTAGTGTGTGTTGGTGCGCAAATTACCGGTGACCAGACAAAACCGTACACGAAAATTGCGCACAGAAAGAAGCTCACTGTCATGAATGCTCACACGAAAATTACTCACACGGACAAATGCTCACAAGGACAAACGCTCACACTGACAAATGCACACACTGATAAATGCTCACACTGACAAATGCTCACACGTACGAATGCTCACATGGACGAATGCCTATATTCACAATACTATAAGTAATCGGAAGCGTTAACTGGTTACCGTAGTAAACCGACGTTTCGGAATCAAATTCAATAAAATATTCTCGGGCAATCAGCCGCGTTAATTTTTTACCGTAGTACACCGACGTTTCGGGAACAAATTCAATACAATCTTCTCGGGCAATCAGCCGCGTTAACTTTTTACCGTAGTACACATTCCG
>NW_019059836.1:68447-110112 GCF_000696155.1 Zootermopsis nevadensis
CCCCCCCCCCCCCCAATAGTTGCCATGACTTTTGAAGTAACCCTCGTATATTCTGAAAACTGAATTTATATATAACATGAAACTGAACATGACTGTTATTAAAATTGTAAAGTAATAAACAGAATAGGCTTACACAGGCAAGTTAAGTACTACACTCTGACAAATAATTGTGAGAACAACACAAATTTAAACATATATGTTGTCATTGTTCAAGCAGTGTGTCATCTTCCATTTGTCTCCCTACATCCCAGTAGTACTTAGTTGTGAATGTGGATTAGCAGTGAAATTTCAGTAGATGAATTAAAAATTAAATATATGGTTTATTGTAAAACATTTTTTAACTTAATGTTTAAGTAGAAAGTAAAGAAAAATCTCCATTTCAATAAACATTCACGGTTACCTTCAAACGTACCCATTTTTCAGTTTAATTCAAATCAATCATAATAATAAAACTGGCCTGTTTCCATTTCAGACCAAAGACAAATTTGACTGAAAATAGTAAGTGAATGCTCACTTTATAAAATATATTTTTATTAAACTTTGACACAAATCACCAGTGCAGGTGTTTTAATCTGAACTTGTTATGTAGTATACTACATGGAAAATTATTCACCAATTTTAATAGCAAGATAGAAATGAAGTTGCCTCAATTCAGTTCAGTACCATTAGATGTAAGATGAGTAATGGGAAAAAAAGTTAAAATTTCTACACCATACACGTGAAACTAGCCAATAAAGTATAATCTAGTGAGCCAATAAATGTGTATGTACCAAATTTAAAGCCTGTTTCCTTTCTAGAAATCTATTGAAGAACTGAAACAAAGGTGGAACTTCGGTTGTTATGAGTTAATCCATTTAATTTACACCACATGTATAAGAACATGCTTTTAACCACATTTTCAAACACGTAGCAGGAGAGAAGTTGTAAGGGAGAAACTTCATCAATCCATACATATTTGTCACATGAGTTCCACCTACAAACTTTATTTGTTGTACAGAATTTTAAATTTGTATCACAAATGAAGAAAGATCATCATCATCATCATCTAGTTAGTTTCCTTCCTATTACTGCATACACTTTCCTTTTCTACCAGATAAAATAAAATTACACTGATTCATATGTGATTATTATAATAATCTCAATGTTAATACATGACAATAATTTTGTAAAGCTGATGAAGAGGACTTTAAATTTATCTGCTATAATGATAGCTTAAATTTCTATTGATTCTTATATCAATTGAATCCAAGAAGTGTGATACTGTTTGCTTGAAATTAAAATAAGTGCATGTTGGAATTAATCATTGCTCCACATTCACGTACGTCTAAGCCAGCATGCATGCCAGCATGCAGCAAGCAATATGTGATTTCACTACTGGAAAACATCATACCTGTATCTCTGAACTTACTACTTTTCTCCTGGTAGGCTAAAAGCATTGGATAACTAAGTCAGTACTTAATTTTGAAAGGTTATTTGTGTGTGTAGTATTAAATGTGTATCAAAATGGACAGACGTCCTACAAGAGTTCAATATCTAAGATACTGCTTTCAGAGAATGTAGTGTTTAAATGAGTGATGCAATGTCTATAGGAAATAGTAGTATTGTGAAGGTTGAATAGAAATCTCTGAACGAAATACAACACTTCTGAATTGGAAGTCACAAATCATACTGCATAAAATTACTGAAAAAACAGGAAATGCAAATTATTTTGCTTTTAATTATTATTTTCATGTTTAATTAAATTGCATAATCAATACAGTGATGCCAAATTACCATTTTCTTACACCAGGGGCTTACTGATATGGTACAATCACATCAAAATTTTGTCATATTTATTCTTCTTTTTCCGGTTTAACAATGTTTGTATATTTTCCGGTACCCTTTACGGGTCCCCAACTTTTTATTTGGCTTGATCTATGGACATTCGGTATGACTCCTTGGACGAGGGATCGGCCCGTCGCAAGGCCTCTACCTATCTACAGGACAGAACAACACAGAAAAACATCCATGGTTTGAGTGGGATTCAAACCCACAGTCCCCACGACCATGCTACACAAGGCCCACGCCTCAGACCGCACGGCCACTGCGGACCCCATTCTGTCATATTTAAAATGTTTAAAATTGTACTCAACACCAGTAGACAGAATTTTAAGTTCAATAATATCCAATCCCCAGACATTTATATGCAACCTCCTAGTTTGGTACGATCATACTATTCACAAATTCAAATTCTACCAAGTTTACTGATTAAGACAATAATGCATTGCACCACTTGTGTGTTTGTTACCATAAAGAAATATTTACACTGTTAATCTACAAGAATACACTGTGTTGAACACTTATTAGTAGCAACAAGTTTATTGGATATAAAGAATATCTTTATGAAATAACATTTGCATATGTAACACTTCAAGCAATGATTCTATCTGAAGAGGAAAGACATTTACAGAATCACTTCAATTATCAAATGTTTAGCAAATATTTCTTGCTCACAGAACAGAAATTAAGCAGTAATGTACTAATACTTATAAAGGGAAATCAATTTTCTTTCTTAATTATACTGGGAAATAGCACACATAACATGAGGTACATTATTCAACATTATACTTTAATACAGAGTATTTAATTTAAAATGCAACTCCTCCCCCACAAAAAAAAAACAAGTTTATGTAAGCTTTGGTGACATCAATGTAACAAGACAGATGAGTTGTTTTATTTCAGTTTTATTTTTTAGGCAGAACTTGCCATACAATTTTAAAGCAGATGCTGAAAACATCTATCATCGTCTTGAACACAAGCATCCACACTTTTTTTCATGTGACTTTGCAAAAACAAGTGTTACTAGGTGATACATTGTTTCTTATTTGGTACTTTCTCATTAGGATAAACACCATTGAATGCTTCACAAACAGCAGCAAATGATTTTGATGTGAAATAATGTTTGAGAACAAACACATGTTCTGTTCATGAATAGGCCTACACCATATTTCCTCCAGCACAGCTTCTGCAACTTGTACGAGCAGCATTCTAGCAACCGCGGTGACCATAACCTATGTATCACAGGGGAGGTTGGGGGGAGTCTATTACAATAGGTGGACTGTGCCCCGCTATGATAAGTGCCTCAATAATGGCGTTACCTATGTCGAAAAGTAGCCTAAGAAACGTAGAATCTGATGAAAATAATTTTTTTTAAAAAATTATATTTTGTTTTTTGTTAATTCCCAAACGGTACATACTTTCCGGATACGCCTCATATTTCAATATTTTCAGGAATAGAAGAGTGTGACAGTATATACTTAATAATAATGCCTTTAATTTTTCTGAAAGAAACTCAGCGATATATAATTATTGAATGTAGAGTTTGAATTCACTTATCAGGAGAGTTAAATCCAACAACTTGTAACCAGTATTTAAGATGTGCTGATTTAAGCTGTCCTGCCGACTCTCTAAATTCAACTGTATATGATTTTATACAGGTTATCCAAGAAATTATGTAATATTACCCCAGAAAACACCAAAACTATTTTCTCCCCATTTATACCAAGCATAAATCATAAGAATCCTAATAAACAAATACAATAATTTACAGAAATCTCAGAGAAAATTATGGTGCATGAAGCTGTAGGTACAAAAAAGTTAAATCTCTTCATCAAGTTTTTTGAGTTCATGTAAATCAGACATTATCAAACTAACAAATGCTCCAATTCCTCCTCTTCAAATAGAGAATATATGTAGGATGTGCCAAGGTGCGAGACATTAAATACTCGAGCACACTACTTACATGTAACATCCCGTTCACATGGTAGTGAAGGTCCCTCTGAGTTGTTGGCAACACACACGTAGGTACGGAAGTTTTCAACATGACTGTCTAGTAACAAGGTACTCTGAAGCCCTTTCTTCTCAATATTCTCTTCAAGTGTGTCATTTTCATTCTTTATTCGCCAAGTAAAGTCAACTTCCTTGGGATTTGCATGTGCTTCACAAATTAAAGCAAGCTTGCCATCTACTCCACTTTGTGTAATTCCGCATTCTGGCTTATCTGTAAAAGTAAAATACACCATTAATTTATTTAATTCTGATTAGATATTTTTATATTTTAATCTTTATATCATTACATATGACATTGTTCACTACCGGAAGAAAATTTAAAACAATCAAAGTTTAAACAGCTGGATCCACTGCCTTCTTCTAATGAGTGCTCTGTTTCCTTCAGTACGTAAATTTTCTACCAGATTTTAAAAATTATCAACAATGACTAATTTGTATTTTATGAAATGTGATATTGTAGTTTCTATGGGATACTTGGATACTGGGAACGACCCGTTCTTCAAGTGCCGAGCACTGCGAGTCCCAACTTTACGTTAGCTTGATCTATAGACATTCGGTAGGACTCCTTGGATGAGGGATCGGCCCGTCGCAAGGCCTCTACCTGTACACAGGACAGCACAACACAGAAAAACGCTGACAAACATCAATGGCTTGAGTGGGATTCGAACCCACGGTCCCAGCGACCAAGCGGCACAAGGCCCACGCCTCAGATCGCGCGGCCACTGCAGACCCCAGTTTATATGGACTCCCAGTAATTAGAATATGTTCCATCTAAATGTGGACACAGAAAATTAGCTCCAGCAATTGACCAATTAATTAATGGATTACTTAGAGTGATTTTGTTTTGGATACAAATAATTGTGATGATAATGACCATCAGTAACTGTGATAACTTTATTAGTAGATATGATTAAAAGATATATCCATTACAAACTATGTGCTAAGAAAGAAGATAACTTATGTTTTAGTAATTGTAATAGGAAGCTAGTGATTGCAAAATGTTAATATTGTAAAGGTAAACAGTACTAAATGTTTACTGAATATTCCTCTACTATTCCTATTCTCTCTTTAAATCATTCAGTTATGTGGATTAGTATAGTAATTATTAATTTTCTTCATGATTTTTGGCAGCTACAGGCAGACTGGCAATCAGAGTGATTGATGATCAACATGTTAAAATGTGTTCTCGACAAGTCTTATTAGAAGTGAGACATTTTTACAATTTTATTCAAAATTAAGTACATTCTTTAGAAATGATGCATCATACACTTACAAAGAACATTGATGAAGGTTTTTTGTGTAATTCTTCCATGACGGTTGAAGGCTTCACAGGTGTAGTTGCCTCCACTATCACGTGACACAGAAGACAGTATGAGTGCATTATTTCCTCTTGTACTGAAAGTACTTGTATCATGCTTCCAAATATAGGCGGCTTCAGGGTATGCCGTAGCACTGCACAGAACTTTCTCTGGATTATGCCGTTCAGTAACATTCACAATGCTTTTTGAAACTGTGATGTTTTCTGGAGGATCTGAAAATTTTCAATACATATACACATACACACACATGTGCACATGCACACAGACACACATAATTTACTTGAATGTGTCTGATACTAGTATAAGTTTGCCTACTCTATTGATAAATTATAAATAAACTTGGAATGTACTTCTCATATCTTTTGTCGCTGTTTCAACATTTTTTTATGGCCCTAAAAATGGTCTGTGCTGATGTGGATGCTATCTGTAATGAAGTTTCTAGAAGTTTATAAGCTCAGTGCAAAGTATAAAATTAACTTTGTTTTGAAGTAGCTGTTGAATGTTTTGGACAACACTAAGTTATCAATGTTGTGACAAAGGTCACTAATGATTCTTAAATACATCTGATATTTGTAATAAAATGACTTATTAAAGCACATAGATTAATCCATCCATGTGTATTATACAAATAAAATTACCACATTAATTTACTTATTTTCCTGAATATCATGCAGTATGAAGATTTCTGTCTTCTGGATTGTTGCACTGTGTAGTCTGGTCGATGTTAAACAACGTTTCAGACAGACAGAAATCTTCATACTCACCGCTGTGAAAACCTCAAATCTTACATCAAGCAGTATCCTTTCTTTTTAACTTTAATTTTGATTCAAGGTTATGGAATTATCTTATATCTGTAGATGACAACAAATACATAAAGAAACAAACAAACCGACTTAAGAAGCAACAAATTCAATATACATACATTCAACTCTAAATGTTGTACTGCTTTTTACTCCAGATCCAACTTCATTGTGAGTGCTCTGGCATGTATAATTGGCACTGTCATGGATGCGATCTAATTGTCCACCTGGCCAGGCAGACATATTCCATATCAACATTGATCTGACAGATTCAAAATCATTGGTGCGTGTGTCAGGAGGTATCACAGTGTTGCTCACTGAATACAAGGAGAATGAACTGTTCAAGTTTAGTAACTTTCCATCCTTAAGCCACTGAACAGAACAGAGTGGTGAGCATTCCACTCGACAAGATATATTTATGTTTGATGAATTAAACAGGGCACCATGATATGGTGGCAGTCGCTCAATAAAAGTAGGAGGAGCTGGAAAAAAGAAAGGAAAATCAGCCTTAACAAAATGTGACTTAATAATCTGCATATTTGTTTTTGTAATATAAATTTTTACTCTTTTGACTATCTTAGCACGGTGAACACATACATGGATTTTGAATATATATATATATATATATATTTCTTATTATCTTGATTTTGCACATATCTATTACAATTTGTTATAATTATCTAATGTACATAGATGTATACAATGACTCAAATCTTGCATATTACCAGACTCTCACATTCCCGACATTCAACTGGAATATTAACTTTTCGAGCTTGTAAACAATAATTTGTGTACTTGCATACATCATAAGAGCCATACTGAGTAGAGTGCATGTGTAGGTATAGGCATGAAGGACAAATAAAAATGTTCTTAAATGTAGATACACAAATTACATAGAAAATATTAGACAGTTTAACTTGTTGGTATACTATTATTGTTGTTGTCGTCGTTGTTGCTTTCAATAACGATAACCATGTTCATAGTCTAATTTGTATTTCACTTAGTAAATATAACTAATATACACGTGCTGTCCTAAAAAAAGGTGCTTTATGCAGGACCTCATTTCTTGGTACCAAATCACAGTTGTATATGAACAAGAGTCAGTTTCTTCAAACTTACCGAACACCTCAATATACACTGTAGCAGGATCTCCCTCTCCACCCTTATTATAGGCCAAACAGGTGAAGTTAGATTCTGTTTCTAGTGTGACTGGATCAATTGTCCAATTGGCTGTTGTCACATCTTGAATGAGGTGCGTTCCACGCAACCAACGATATGTCGTAGTCTCCGGCCGCCCTGCGTCATCCACGCTGCACCTCAATGTCACTGAACTCTTCTTTATCACTCCAGTTGGTTCATATTTAAGTGATGCTGCCCCAGGTGGATCTGAAAATAATATTACAAGAATATTTTAACAAATTTTCCCTTTTATTTATACAGTATAATTTACCTAAGTCAAAACTGGATTTGTTCCTTTCGGCAAGCTTCCTGTCTTGCTTCTGTTACACTTATGAGACTTTATCACATATAAATTGTTTGGGGATTGTTCTGGAAGAAGAAGTAGAGGCCATTAAAAATAGTCCCCATGGGTGCTGAAGCAAGCATCCCCTTCATGCACTAGGCAATAAATCCTATGCATAAGGGAACTCTCTGGGTTAAAGCTGGAACCACTGCACCTGGCACACATGGAGGTCACATAGTGAGAGATTTGGGTTGTATGTGGGATCATCTAACACCTTTCAGCTCACGAAGCATAGCATGTGTTTAGACAGTAGGCGCCACATGAGATGACAATGTGTGAATATGCTGGAATACTTTCTCTTGATGGCAGAATGCATTCTCCCATTAATTTCAGCTTTCTGACAACCATCAGCACCAAGGAATTAAATTACAGCCCCTTGGTTCTGTTACGATGATTCTGCACCTGGAATGTCACATTGTTCCTGGTTGCGCCAACAAGCCTGTTCTGTTGTACAGGTAACCAACTGCTGGTTTGTCATATACATAGCTACATGATCACCTGCAACCCAACCCACTATACTTGCAAACAGCATCACAAACTGGTTTCATTTGAAAAACCCTCAAATTATGCCTTTACAAGTTTATTTGAATAATTGAACACAAATTAAACTTGTGTGTGTGTGCGTGCGTGCATTGTGACATATTTAAGAAATAATTAAATTATTTTATGTAGCGCACGCATTCTCACACACACGTGTGTGTGTGTGTGTGTGTATATATATATTTATGTTGAGTAATTTGTTACAGTCTGTTAAGTCACAGACATTTTAAGATTTTATTTTTGATTTCAGTGGATCAAATTTTCTGTAATGACACCAATTCTGAGAGAAACAATTTTTCGCCATTATTGATGTTTACATATTTTTCATAATCTTAAAAGTAAAACAGATATACACATAAGTTATTATATTACAAAAACATGACAGCAGTAATGTACAGGAAATCTTATCAGACGAAAATACTAGTACTACCATGTGTTGAGAAAATTTGAAGTGTGCTTACACGCATGTTTCTGAAATGCCTTAATTAAACAAAACTGTTGTATAGGAGGATAATAATTTTATAATCTTTATCATAGAAGACTTAACCAAGATTTAAACTATCTACTATACGGCTCCCAGACGTAAACTCTAGGGTTTAATGGTATGCTACTGCAATGCATGATCAGCTGGATTTCACATGTTCTGACGCATGGCTGATAAAGGTTAATGATCATCAAACTGAATAATTAAATGAAGTTTAAACTTACAATAAACTGTAAGTTCTTCATCTGGAGAAAGTGGACCCCATCCAGCTTCATTCATGCCCTCACATGAATAATTTCCATGGAAACTGCGTCCTACATCCTCAAGCAGCAGCTTGCTGGGATCAATGTCACAGAACATATAATCGGTAACATTTCCCCCGCAATCAGGTAACTCTTTGAGCAATTCCCCATCCAAGTACCAGCGCACTGCCTGCAAGATATCAGGATTCCCAGACTCCACCTTGCACATCAAAGTTATATTCAGCCTGTCCAGCTCACTCACTGGCGTTGGTGGTTCCATTGTTAGCTGCACAATTGGTTTGACTGCAACAACAAACATCAGTTTCAAGATGACTGCTGATGTGGCACTACAACTCTGTTAAGTCCCTGTTTTCAGTTTACCATTGTATGTTCATAGACACAAGAAGGAGCAAACAGTATACATATTTTTAAAATAATATGAAGTTACTCCATTGGTTTGTTTAGAACAAGCAAGAACAATCACTGGACACAGAAAGAATTTCAACCATGGTGTATATTACGTTAACATTAAATATCATCTTCTTCTTTATTACAACGTCTCCCTCACAGGAGGTTGGCGACATATTATGAACAGGATCCTTCCATCCTTTTCTCGGACTGGGACCTGTTCATATACGTTCTTGGCAGATGATCCAGAAGTGGTTTGCCATTGCCTTCTTCTGTGTGTGAAGGGAGTAATTGTTGGGATGCCACGGAGAAACCGGAGAAGCCCCCGGAGGAAAACTCCCGGACTGGGACCTGTTCATATACGTTCTTGGCAGATGATCCAGAAGTGGTTTGCCATTGCCTTCTTCTGTGTGTGAATGGAGTAATTATTGGGATGCCATGGAGAAACCGGGGAAGCCCCCGGAGGAAAACTCCGTGTTGCCTAGACCACGGCCTTGCCCAACACAAGTTATAAATTCTGGCACCGCCGGGAATCGAACCCAGGATTACAAGGCCAGCGTTCTAACCGCTAGACCACCGCGGCGTAAATATCATCAGTGGGAGTTAAAAAAATGGGCGGACTAAATATAAAAGAATTGTTATTCCTAGGCAACACAGCTGTCACATATTTTTAATAAAATCTGATGCAGCAATACAATAACGTTATATATTCTATTAACATTCTATATGTATTACATGGAAACGTACGACACTAGACAGTCGTAATTATGTTCAAGTACTGTGTTACTTTTATTTATATGGAGTACTTCCAACAGAGTACTGAAACTCTTCCCCAGTCTCGATATTTGTATTAAAGCAAAATGGTAATATTCTTTGCAAGATTTCTTATACGATCATTTGCACTCGCAACACACTACGTACTTACAGTAGACAGCGACGTAAACCGCACTGTTAGATTCCTGGCTTCCGACTTTGTTCCTTAGTTCACATGTATACGCTCCTTGGTCATGTCGGGTTGAATTCTTTATCACTAGTGTTGGCTGGTCAATTGTACCTCCTTCATAATGATCTGGAGTCAGTGTCAGCTTCTCACCATCTCGAAGCCTGCAAAGACGAAAACAATTATAAAGGACATTTAATTCTTACTTACTCCCGGTAACGAGGAATATTTAAATACTAAAGATAGAAAATACAACACTACATTTGAATAACAATAAATTTGGAAAAAAATAATATTTTCCTGTTGTAATTTTGATATTATGTTCTGAGAAGTACGGAATCAGAACATCGACAACATTATATTTAAAAATTAGTTTTGGCACAGTAAAATTTTAGAATTAAAAAGGAATAGTTTATTAGAATTGCGCAATAATCCATTTTAAAATCTATTTCTGTTTCGGTCAGCAGTAGAGAGCACAGATCGATCTCAGTCTCAATTCATATCGATCTAATGCATTTAGTTCACAAGATTTCCCTATGGTGGAGGAAGGATCTGACCGTAACGTAACGCACCAACCGGTCAACCAGAGAACTTTTTAAGAGATTCATAATTTAATTTAAGTGTCGCCAGAAAATGAAAGTATGACTTCACATTTTCCAGATAAAAACCCACAATTTTTTCTTTAATTTTGTACCAAAAGAATTACTTTACATAAAAACAACAAAACAAAATGTGAGCTGGGGCTAGGCGTGCTATGTACGTCGGACGTCATTGAAGGGTTGATGTTAGATCAGAACTTCGTGTAAAAAAAAGTTCAATGGAAGTTTGATGAAGACACCTGATACAGAATTCAATCTAAATTTGTTTGAATTTAAAATGATCGACTACAAGAACCTTGCGAGCATGCATTCATATGATCCACTTAGTGGAAAGAACATACAAAATTTGACCTGAGAAGAAACTTTACATACAAGCCTACAGACACGCACGCAAATAGGACCACTTTTATAAGTGTGTAATCACACAGTCTACCTAACTAAATTATTGTTTCAGTTAACTCCATAAAACAGAGACTATTTCGAGAAGATAATTGCCAAAAAGCTAATGAACTTATTATATACTCTTTATGGAACCGAATGGTTGAATACCACGTTCGAAAGAGCCTGACATTAGTCCCTATCCCGAGCCTGATCAATTCAATCCACACACTTATATCATATGTCCTTAAGGTGATCTCAGTATTATCCTCCCATCTACGAATATGTTTCTCAAATAATTTCTTCCCTTCATGTTTTCATTATCGACAAAAAATTTGTAAGCATTTCTCATCTCGACCATGGGTGTTGTAAGCCCCGCTTTTCATCCTGCTTGATTTGATCGCCCTAATAACATTTGTTATCGAAAACTAGAGGTATGTATGTATAGACCTATTCATAACCCGCAACCACAGCATGACCCAGTCGGTCCTGAATACAAATGTATACAGCGGTCGGCAGATCAACACGTGTTCCAAACTACTGGTACGAACAAACCGAAGTACTCTGCAGTTGATGTATGGCTGCTATTTAAGTAGAGTGGCCCACATACTAAATCGGAGGTACCTATATTCAGCGACTAGGTATGTACACAATATGCGAACAAAACGCTAGGACTCACTCGTGAGTCAAATACACAATGACGACTAGCACAGTTGTTGTGGACAACACAAAGAGTCCTTCGGTACAAACAGCAAGTGGCCTTAGTCAAGCAAAGTAAGCAACAATGCTCCCTTGTCACCATTCAGAAAGACCCCATTTATCAGACGATCTACGAGGTTAGTTTGTCACTAAATAAATAATACCCTCTCTCACGCGAGAAGTTACTGACATCCCCACTGAAAACAGCGGCTGTTTTAACATCGAGGTACTTTGTTGCTGATTAACAGTAACCGGAAGTATGATAATCCTAAATCACCGACATTCTAAGACAGAGAACAACCTTACTCTTTTCTTTCATGCCCTCTCGGAAATGTTTGGGACATTGGTATGACAAAATAATGCTGAATATAATGTAACTAACTAACTAACTAACTAGATGGTTTACCGAACTCGAAGGTTCATTACCGAATTAATCAAACCCCTCCAATGGACCCTGTCCTGGGCCAACAAAATCCAGTCTCTTTCAACTCCTATGTCCCATAGATCCCGCCTGAGATTACCCTCCCATCTACGTCTAGGTCTCCCCAGAGGTCTCTTCCCCTCAGGCTTCCCAACCAATACCCAGTGCACACCTCTTGTCCCATCCATGCGCGCTACATGCCCCGTCCATCTCATTCTTTTCGACTTAATCACCCTGACAATACTGGGGGAGGAGTACTGAATATAATGTATGTGTAGAGAAATATAAACTCATTGGAAAATACTGCTGTCACTTTTATCAAGAATTCAGCGAATAGAAACAGACATTACTTAAAATTTACAAGCACAGAAATAAATGTATAAAATTTATGCAAGTTTTGAATATCTAAACACGGAATCAAAATCACTAGTTTCCACTTTAGCTAATAATTTCAATCAGGACGAATATGAACTGAATGTAAAGCTGAAAATCGTGGAGGAATACAAGGAACTTGTACATGCCGGGAAATTGTTCGTGTATTCTACACGATTCTCCCCCCCCCCCAACATCAATTCCCTGCAGTTCCTATACATAGGTTATATCTAGGATACAGATAACGCAACAAAATGCTTCCATGCTTCCTCGTTCTTCCTATTCACAGAAAACAGGGAGGGTTATAATATTCGTATCTATTATTCGTTATGATGGCCCCGTAGGAACGACTATAGGTAGGTAGTTTATTGTAAAGAACTGTTCTTTTCTTCCGAATTTCTTATCTCCTTTGATTGCACCTCTATCCTCTGAGTTTTTCAGATGGTCATTCTCAATACACGAAGCAACGGAGTTGAGAGAGAATTGTTGTTTTGTGGAGGGAAGAACCCTAAATCCAGTTCTAGCATGGAGAAAAGAAGACCTTAAAAGTGGAAATGGGAAAGGGTGAGGGGTCTTTGTGTCCCATAATACCAGATCGATGGTATGGTTTGTAGAATAGCCAATCTTATTTACTAAACCACACCTACTTGATGGCACCAACACTTTTCTGCCATTCACTGGTAAAGAATTATTCTCAAACCACCAGAGTAATAACCCCTTTCAAGGGTTGCAGGGAATATTCTTCTAATGAGATCAATACTGGTCAACAACAAATACCCCAACCAAGGGCACAAAGCAACGAATCTAACATAAAACATTCCCCTAAGGGAGAAATACAAATACAGGCACTGCAGTTATTTAACACTGTTGGTCTCAAACTACACTCAACTGACCACAAATTTTACAAATCTAGTCACAATATATATTTTTAGGAGCCTTTCCTTGAATTTGCAACAACCGTTCTTTGTCTGCATTGACGATAAGCATATTTACATTCACAAAGTCTACAACACATTCAATAAACACACATATAAAGCGGTCGGTTGTAATTACAGGCGGAAATAGACACATAAAATCCTTCATAATGTGAAATTTCCAGTAACTCAATACCTGTTGGAATAGTTTACGACAAACAGTCGGAAGGCAGACGTATAGCATAACGATTCTGAATTTATGAACTAATTTAATACTGTTTCTCCATCTTATCTGAAAAGTAATTAAAAGACTCAATACAGACCTGACCATACATTCAAATAATATTAAATATGCCTTCATTATTGTTTAATAAGCTAATGTACGATAAGCAGATAAGGGACACACAAAGGTAATATAACCAATTGAACTAGCCTATGTAACACATGAATACAACATTGTACAGTGATCTACCCCTCCTGTAGCGAACGCATATTTGATTATATATTTTCATATCATAGAATTAAAAGAATAAATCGTTTAGTGGATTGAGCTTGATAAAATATTTACAAAATTATGGAAATAAAAACGAAAAGTGTTAAAATAAAATAAGAATAAATTATTATAAGAAAATTAATATTTTAAGCAGACTTTTAAATCTTCTGTGAGAAAACTATATATAAAACAATAAAATACTTTTTAGATCTGAATCCCATCCACTTTACCTGTAATGGAAAGTGCCGTCACCTTTTAATCCTTTATGTACTCGCGGCGCTTGAAAGTACCACACATTAATAACGTGTAATATAATTCTTCTGTACTTGCTTATATCCTAATAGTACGCACAAGTACCCATTCATTATAGTATAGCTTTTTCGACTAGATGGCAGGAGCTTCCTCCTTCATATCCAGCGTTCTCGTATAAAATTACTATTATAAAAACCCATCTAAAATTTGGCAGATAACAGGATAAAGTTATGACGCCGAAATTCTGTTGTTTAGAACAAAATTGAAGATGGGGTAATGTTTTACTGTTGTTTTAATATGTAGGAAAATGATGCTTTTGCAAGCCACTCATATTTGTGGTATAACAGACATTGAACCATATTTTAAGAAAATTCTTTATTTTGTTTTCTTTTTAAGATTTCTTATTAAGAAGAATGCTTCTAGCGTTTTGCAAATCACATTTAAAAATATATATATCTCTTTTTACATGAAAAGGTCAGGCCAGTTATTTAATGTAATTAATCCTTCGGTCTTCCATTCATCCATGAAGTACTACGTACACTGAAGAATCTCTCATGCGCACTACGTTGTGTTACGTTTCAGTCCGCGTCTCGCCGTGAAATTAAAGCTTTTTATTTGTATTTTACGAGCAACCATGCCCTAAACAAGAAGAATTAATGTTATCAGTACAAAAGGTATAGAGGCTATTAACAGAGATAAAATAAAATAAAATAAAATAAAATAATAAACGATTCATTAAAAGGGTGTCATATTTATCAGAGTCCATGACGTTACTACTGATCTCAGAAAGGTGCCCTCGTAAATACGGTGTTTCATTCTTTAGCACTAATAGTTTGCAGCCGAGGATCGTCTAAATAGTATTTAAGAATTCAATACGTAACGCAAAGAAAACACAATAGTTTAATATAACAAAGATAAACTGTCT
This sequence comes from Zootermopsis nevadensis, assembly GCF_000696155.1. The sequence goes on from NW_019059836.1 coordinate 83,584, forward strand.
AATGCTGTTTAATCGCCGTTTACATAAGAATCGTACGAAAACACACAAATACAAAATACAGAGTTACAGATTGCCAAACCAGCTGAGACGTCGTTACCACTGTAATTTAAGTTGTTAATTCATTACTTACAGCACCAAAAATGTGAAAAGGAAGTTCTATCATCGGAGGAAAAATGTATACGTACGAGTGAATTTGTGTGGAAGAAACCGAGACAAAAGCTATCAGCTTAGAGGAAGCTATTATAGGCTCATCCTTTCGCATTTGCGCACACTCAGATTGTTAAAACTATCTTCACGCTACCCTAACAGTGGAACTACTAATGCAAAAACCCACTTTATGAGGGACAGGGAGGGGAGGGGAGGAGAGGGTGCAGAAACTCTCTCCGACTTCTGGGAATACTCGAACAGAACATTAAAATTCATGATACTGACTGCATAATATAAACTAGCAAAGCCTATGGTTGGAGACTGTAAGATTTAATTCCATTTTAATTTGAAATTCGAAGTAAAACCCTAGGGAATGAGTGGGTAAAGAGATGGCAAGTCGGTATGGGGTACAGAAATAGGAAAACTTGGATTTGGTTAAAATGTGGTTTTTCAATTAAAAGAGAATGTATAGTTCCTTCTTGTTTTTAAATATATAAATAACTAAACAACACTCGATATAATAGATAATGACCAATTTGGTGCATTTTCTACCGGACGCTTTTTTCAATAAATCCGATTTGTATTAATGAAATATGCAACGAGCGTTAAAAGAGTTATTCTAATTTCCTATTATTATTTTTCTTATCGCGTCTTGACAATTTACATAACTCGTAATTTTAAGTTAAAAAATCAATACGATCATTTTATACCCAAAATTTGATAAAAATCTCATCAGTTTTTAACACTATACAGCGAACAAAGCTACTCACTACTGCCTTGACTAATTTAATCGTTGCGTTTACAATTAATCGTAAAAGAGAGCTCTTCGATAAATTTAAGTATATATACGTATTTTTGTTTTATTTGGCTACATCGATTTAAGTCTTACGGTAAATCTATTATTCATATATTTTATGTTCATAGCTCGTAAATTCTGACACTTGAAACTTTCACGATACACATGAATACATGACGTACATACGCCAAGTGTTCGTTGCAGACTCCAAAACTAATGACCGGTACTGAAGCCGAAGGTTATCCAAATAATATTTTAAGATTCTGTCCATACTGCAACGAGAAGAAATATGTACACTTCAGTAGCGAAATATTCATGACGAATGAAGTGTTCTGAAATTTAAACAACCTAAAATCAAATCATAATTACATAAAACATCAAGCTGATAAAACAATGATACAAACTTGCAATTTTATCGTATAGTTTCTATTTTAATAACTTCCCGATTATATCATTTAAATTGTTAATCAAGATTCTTTCGTTTTGTATTTATTATTTCTCTACAATCTCTAGTCTCCGTCTCTCAAGTCTTGTTGTGCCACTGTGTTCTAGACCTCTGACTGAAACAGGGATATTCGGAAACCAGTTAGCATAATCTTGACCTAGAGAACCAAGTTGACTGTAGTAGTGTCAGCACACCCCTATTTGGACTAGCTAAGTACAACAATAACAGCATAGAGATATGTCAGGAGACCCCTCAGCTTCCTACAACAGTCACAGACGATGGAGTTAAGTAATTAAAATGCTAACATACCGAGAAGCTAGGGGGAATGTGCAATTTCCCTCGTGTCACAAACTAGAACGAATGAATAAACGAGACAGACTACGACACAACCCCCAGCTCGTATTTACACTCCTTTTATAAGGTTCTGCTGTTGGTTTTCTTGAAGCCGTGTGCTCATACATACTGAAGCAAGGAACAGAACAACCTTATAATCAATTGCAATAATATAGCAACAGCGTATTGTGTTTACTAAAACGAGAACATTAAATAAAAGTAATTTAATAGTGAACTATAAAAAATACCTATCGAGCCTTTCATAAGACTCACATTTTATTTATTCTTGGTTTATCTAGCGATTATTTCAATTGTTCGGATTACATAGATCTAGTGTAGTTAACCTTCAATTTCTCTTTCATGGTAGTCAAGATTTTGTTTTCTGTCATTACTTTATCGAAATCTGAGCTGCTGATACAAATACGTAAATCCAAGTTACTCATATTCTGTGGTATAAGTCTTGACTATTAAATGGAAGTAGAATAATTCATATTAGGAAATCCCACATCGCGACATGTACTGATATGTTTATAGGACACATTAACCTCTACAGAACTTGTCCATTAACATGAGACAACAAGAATCTCCTTTCAGAACACCACGGATACAGTTACAGAGTTGAGGTCAGAAACTAATGGAATAACATACACTCCCAGCAGATATAAGCCACTGAATCAACTTGATAACAATACTGAGTCATTCGCTTTCTGTTCTATTTAGTATTTAGTCAAGTATCAAATTTATACGTAATCTGCGTGACTTTTTGAACTTGCATCACCGACAACACTAAACTTACGTATAAACAGAATTAGCAAATGAAAGCAAAATATTCTTATTGTTATGCTCTAACCTAAGCAATATACATGGTTCCTGTTCTCTGATAATTAAAGAACGACTAATTGAAACTTTGTTAGGAATAAAGCTTGGAAAGAAATTCCTATAGTTCTTTGAGTGATTTACAATTAATTCCGAAACTGATAGTTTAGATAAGCTAATATAAATAACCAAATACCAACAACGAAATTGGGATAAGGTATAACAAATAAAATCAAATCCTATTACTGGAATGCTTATGAATGAGAGCGGCAAGTCTCGCTCCGATTAACGTCCTTAACCTCACTTTCTGGCCTCACGGACCCGATTAATGGGAGGCTTTTGCCTCATCTCGTCTACGAAAGGATCGCACGCAGCGACTCTCAAAGCTTAAATGAAACGAAGAGAACAGAATAGCGCAATCACATCCAGTCAATCTGTACAGTATAATCTTGCTTCAGTACTTCAGGAGCAGTGAATTATATTGGTTTGATGCCTAATGAAGAGGATAGATGTATTCAGATAAAGTAGAGAATTGGAATCGAAGGTAAGTGCTACTATTTACGCTACTGATACTCTCTCGTTCTATCTTTATACACAACTGTAAACTTCACCATGACCCACAAAATTATTGTCATAGTGAAAAGCAATTGTCAAAAATAACTAGTCTTCACACCCTCTCTTCATAAAAATTCGATCACAGATCGATGTTCTTCCTTGTTGAATTTTGCTAATGGAGTATACATGTTACACACGTAACAGTATTATCATTACTTACGAAAAGCACCTAAGAGCAAATGAGGGACAGCTGATGTGTTTATAGCCACCATCATTCTCAGGCCTGTCAATATCACTTTCGAGCTAAAACAAAACTGCCTTCATTTTTTTAAAATTTCTTTGATATAAGGCCTTTTTACGAGAATGTGACAATAACTGAAATACCGAAATCGCCCTGATGACGGAGGCAGTTTGCCCTCCGAAACATTGGTAAACATCGACCATACTACACGGCGCAACAACCCTGAAGACAGAAATCCTCATACTCACTGTTGTGAAAACCTCAAATCTTACAACTGAAATACCGTTTGCTAAGAAGACAGAGACATCCTAACAGTGAGAGGAGAGCACAAGACAATACCGAACAAAAACAGGCCTGTAATACAAGAACAGGGCTGGTTTGTGGACGTTAGCTCGTGGTTCTCCCTCACCTCGTAACGCGAGGCAACATACGATTGGAAAGGATTAAAACTCATCTATGGAATGGGAGAAAACAGGGGCGAGCAGTTAGATGTGGGATTAGTAATTCCAGAAAGCGATATCCACATAACCACATCAACCAAGAGCACATTTTTGTCCTCAATGCTGTACCAAATCTGCAGAGAAAGCTGAGCATACCAAGCGCTAACGAGGCATAGGATTCATTAGCGAATATGTTGATTCTACTGATTAATTTCTCTCAGTGAATTACCTTAATTTACGTTTTCTCTTCCATGTTACATTAGCGGTTATTTTGTGACAAGAAACGAAATGCAATCATGCGTTTTATACACGAAACTGTGCTGTATCAGAACTTTCCTCGACTAGCGTACAAAACTGTATGACGTAAACTTGCATTACGCGTAATAACACAAACTCAGCAGCTCACCCAAACTGTGTTCGCAGTACACGTTTGCTCTTTTCACGAAATTTGGCCAATTTTGATAGAATGTCTGAAATACCTCGAGGGAAAGGATTTCAGTCAGAAACGACACGGAGTGAAAGATGGATTTAGATAATGCGTGAAAATGTGCGTGGAAGTGTGTGCGTCGTAGTGCGATCTTTATAGCTCTGTTTCCTCTTCTCTCCATCCCACACGCCAAAGACTTTTCGGAGCCATTCTACACCATATCTTGTACTTTAACTCAGCTTCCTCCTTTATCCATCTAATATCCTTTTCCCTCTGTTTCTAACCATCCAGCCTGAACGCAAGAAAGGGGAAAAAATATATAACGAAAGCTGAATAAGACAGGTGAAATGGATGTGAGCTTTGGGAGATCTAAAACATAGTTCGAAAAGAAACGCTGTTTTAGGTGCAATGAAATCTAGAGTCACTTTTAGAAGCCTTTGATTCTAACCTGTGAACTCCGACGATTTTCTGTGTCGTAGAATAGTAAAAAAAAAAGACTTGTAGATGATGTAAGAAGGGAAGATCAAGATATTTGTTCATATCCGCAAATTTCACAAGAACCCGCGACTGTACCCTATTCTGAGCACAACCTAATTCTTTAAGATCCAGTTTAATATTATTCTTTCACGCAAGCCTAAGAATCTGAAGTGTTCGTCTACATTCACGTTTTTCTAATAAAATTTTGTATGGATTATCTGTCCCCGCCATGAGCCCGTGCTATATTCTGCATAAAATAACAAATCTGAAAACGTGTACACCAATAAAGGACAAACATTTTTTTCAGATGTGCATCTTACTATTTTGCTTACGTCACTCATCATCATGTTTATTATTGCAGATAAGGATAAGATATATAGGCGAGCTCTGATTTTAGCAGCGTTGAACATTTGCGTTCTGTTGTCAGAAAGTTAATTAGCTTGTTAGGATGATGTAACGGAGCGAGTGAGTTCTCATATCCCTTTGTAATGAATCTCTCGCACATCTGTCTCAGTGTCAATCGAAAATGAATGCAATGCCAAATGTAAATGAAGCGCATGAAGTAGAAGGGAAATCCAAATTGTACGTACGTACTAATTTCCTATGATTCCCGACAGAGGCCTCGCCATGCACGACGCATCATTTGACTTCCACTCAAGTCTCGTTTATTTCAAAACGATAATGAATAAGTAGTTTTCATTTTATCTTAAAATATTTTCAGATATTCAGGAATGACTCAAGTGTTGTGGCCATAGTGAATTTTATACATTTTAAAGGCAGCGATTTCGTTCCGACCGATATAGTCACTTTCTTTTATTCTCTTGCGCAAAACTTCGATCAATTTATAAATGTACAATGCACATATATCGTATAAAAAAGTCTTATTAGTGCACTAAAGTATTATTTATGCTCAAGAAAATAAAGATTTGAAACAGCTGATAAGTTAATTTACGATCTTATCAGACAAAACAATCAAACACTAGAACTTTCCTATGGTAAGTAAATTAGACTGTTATAAAATTTAAATAAGGGTAAAACAATCTAAGCCACCACTTTCTGAACACCAGAGAGACTGAGCTAAGATAAAAATGCAAACTGCAAAAATGAAAAAGAACACTTAATTTAAGCAGTAAATTTTCTATGATGCAAGTACATCAAGTAACGTTAATTAACTGTAAAAAGTTTGGTGTAAACAAGGAAAATTCATTTAATTTAAACAACAAATAAGAGCTTCAAGATTTTAACGCAACACCAACATTGCTTTCACATATCTTCTTACTTTAATTAAATAAATAACGCATAAATACCGAATACAGATAGAAACATACCAGACACAAACACATTATTTCTTGAAGTACCAATATTTTTTTCCCATCACAAATTTCAGCATGTTTACAAAAGAAGAATACGAATAAGAATTTTAAACTACCACAACCATCTCTCCCTTTCTCTTCAACCATTCGTTTGTCATGCTTACAATCTTGATTCGAACGCAGTTACAAGACGACACGCTTTATTAGATTATATCTATTATGGTTTTGTGAAGCAATTTGTTCGACTGTACGATTTATATAAATTTGGGAAAGAGAAAAGAATCATAAGCCCAACCTAACCTTTCCTTAAGGAAATGGATGAAACCCTCACATGCGTTCCTACCACACATTACAGTCGCTTCGATAGGTAAGAATAAGGGCGTCATTTCGGCAAAACTTTTCTTTTTAACCGGTTCAAAGAAGACGGTGCAAAGATTTAATGCATCCACAGGTATAAAAGTGAGAATTTTCCAAGCAGTAAAGTAAAACACGAGTGCTTTAAAACATACGATACAGAACCAGAACATTTAGTAGAATACGAACAATTCTAGGCTCAGTTTTCTGCTATATAAGGTCAGATCGGTGGATGTTTTATCGTCTCCGTTGTTAAAGAGAATTCGTGCATTGATTCTTCAAAGTGTTTTCAGTTGAATAAATAAAAGTGAATTACAGATGCACAACTTCAGCAGAGAAGGAAGGCGTCACATTCGAGAAATTCTACATTTTCCACTCCTTACCTTACAAGGGAAAACGAGTGTTATGATAGCATTAAATTCGTATGTCCATTCGTGTGTCATAAGCGTTTAACAGGTATAATCTAATAAAACATGGTATGAACATCACATGCCAACAGAAGACATCCCATCTCTGCATCTACTCCATTATTTCGTACCAGCATTAATACAGACGAAGAGGCCGTACGAACATCTGAGGTGAGACACTACCACCATTCCAGGGTCCTTAAATATCATATCCTCCATACTAATAGTGAGATGTATGGCGATAGTGAACATTTTATGGTCTATCTTGAAAACGTAACATAGTAGGAATCTACAGCCTTATTAGATAAAAAGATCCACAACATTTGATCACTAAACAGTATAAGAGTAATTAATAAAATACAGTAATTGCCAACATCACCAGGAAATAAGCAATCGGCATACATTAATTCGAGAACATCTTGTTTAACTGAAGCACTGTTTGAGCTTTGAGGATGGCTATCTTATCGATTGTAGCGCCTTTCGGATTTTCTAGGTATATCCCCGAAGATGGAGACAGCATGTTTATCCGATTCGTTAATGTACAGTCATAAGAAAAATATATAAATATTTAAGGAAATGCGAGACGAAAGGAATATATAGTGCGCACATGGACTTGGGAACTGCATATCAGTTTCTGTGAAGAAAATAGATCATTTAGGAGACCCAGAAGTACATGGAAGTATAATATTAAAGAAACTATATTAGAGAAATGGAATGTAAAGGTGTCGACCGGATTCAACCAAGTCTGAACAGATTACAAGAGTTGGATATTATGAAGACTATGTCTGTGTCTTTTATTAAAGTAGGAACATTACGACGTTATAAAACTGGTGCTATTTTTAAATAATACTTACATATTACAATTATATTACTGTTCCATAATTCTTTGCTAATGTAAGTGATATTCGGGGATTTAGAAAATAATATTAATACATTTCAATTTTAAAATAATGGGAGCGGTAGAGTATACTCAGTTACACATGGCAATACACAATAAGGCCTAACTTCATTTAATGAAAAATTTGATATGCTTGCTCAAATTATGCTGAGCTGTCTAATTAGATGTTTCAATATCTTTGCAGAAAGTCACTAAAATCAATCGGTTTCAGGGAAGGACCGAAGCGTCTAGGAACACCAATATAATACAGTCCACACCAAATATGTTAACAAGAATCAAAATTAAATGCGATTTATCTTGAAATAGTGTCTTCTTTTAAATTAAAGTTGGTAGAATTTCGAGAATTAAACACAGATTCCTTTTAACAATACCCTCCCACTTTCAATTCGGCGTTGCTGTTCAAAGCACTGAAAACTGAAATTTCTAACGGCAGCCTTCATTTCATTGCTGTCTTCGTTGTAATGAATTTCTAAGTATCTCTTCGAAGAGATGAAATAAAATGGCATTAGTTCTCATGATTTCCCCCTCGCGTTATAGCTGCGCAAACAAGTAAATTTATTCTTTTGTTCTGATTGGCTATAAACGATCATGCGGAAGTTTCACTAAAGCGGGCGAAATAAATTACAAGTCAGAAATACCATATCAAGACCTCGCCAATATTCGTATCTTTTCCACTTCAGCAACCAAGCACGTCACTTGGAATAAACTCCATACACTGGATAACTTCATTCCTTAACTGGGTAAACGTTTGTAGACCTGCTGCTTAAATGAAGTCATTTCCGTAAATGTAGTCGTTTAAGGAAATGGGGAACAGAGAATTTCTTTCCCTTTGCTAATGTTAATGCTGAAGAAGAAAAAGACATTTATTACTAATCTTCGTTCATTTTTCAACATAGATTAAGTTTCAAAATTATACCAGAACGTCAAATTAAATGTATCTGAAATGACAGAGCAACAGTTCCCTTTAAATTAGTTAGATACGATAAAATGGTCCACATATAAATCTAACTTATAAAAATACGTCTTGTTATAAATCTGTTTTAAAGCAGCAAACTGCTTCACAAATAGTTCGCACTGACGAGACAAACTGTCGAAACACGCATGGATTAACCCATACATTCCGTACCAAGTTTCGACTATAGTTATCACTGACAGTCGAATTAACAACTAAATGTTTCTATATCTTGCCATGCTCCCAAGCACATAAACCAATATATTCTACTTTATATTTAATCAGAATCACTATCAACTCAGTATCCAGCTGTATCAGCAATTAATAACAAAATATTTTATCTACTTTACATAAATGAATTCAGAAAATAAACTTGTACATAATTTTCCATCTTTAAATTTTTTTTATCCATATTTGCTCTACAATTATCTCCACACAAAATTCATGTATTATTTTTTAAAATTCTATCCTTTAGTAATTTTCTTTCTCACATTTTAAAATGCAAGGAATTTAACCTCTTTCTTGTTCGAATTAATTGTTACACCTTGATTGTTGACATAAATACAGTGGTCGAAAGCATTAACATACCGGTGTACGTATAAATGTCAAAACTAGTATTCACGTGTTTGAATAGTGAACCGAAATTACAGCTATTCGAGTTTTCGATAAAAATCGACAGTGGCTTTTATATTATTTTAAACTATATTATGAAGGTGCCATTTGTTTTTAAGACTGAAGTATCAGACGGAAACACTTGTCTGTATTTCTTGAACTCCAATTAAAGCGAACTGTAAAGAGTAAAACAACTGCATATTTATAACTTAAAATAAGTCTGAAACTTCAGTGAGAAGAATAATACAGTTGAGCGTGTATAAGCTCCTGATAAAAGCTCTAAACACATGCACTCTATGTTTCCACTCACCCACACATATTATCCAATTTCGTAACGCTTATTAAAACTGGAATAACACATTTTCTCTACAATGCTTAACAGTTAGGTACTTTTCTCCTTAGATTCATTTTCCAAAAGTCTTCTCTCTTTATCAAATACGAAATAATGCACCCCATGCACCATTTTATACCACGCTGTGATATGTGAGCTCTGCTGAAGTGTATTGTAAGACATGTTTCAACCCATTAAACCAGACAATGAGAGTTAATTAGAGGAAAGCTGAATGGTAGAATTCATCGTCATTTCTAAGAGGTTAATATGTTGCAGGGAAGAAAAGCACGTACGCACATCAAGAGTCAACTTTACCTTTAAATGTGAACCCACGGTGTACGTAACAGCTACATAAATAGAATTGTTCTCTTTAATGAAATAATCCTTTACGTTCCCAAAAGCAAAGCTCTAGAAGGTAATTAATTCGATTACAAAAATAAAAAAAACATTACTGATATTGGGGATGAAATGTGCTTTTACAGATTACATTCAAGGACTATAATAGTGTTTAATATATTGTTTCTATTGATAAGATAATTCATTAAGTTCTACTGAGACCTAAGCCAGGTTATTTTAGAAATAATAGTCAGAGTTCGTATACATTTGTGTGTCGAGAAGCATACGATATGGTGAACTTGAAAGATGCCTATTTCGACTGAAATATTTGATAGATGTTTGTTATTTACTTCAGTCACATCAGTAATTAGCGTCGCTGATGTACCGAAAATGTTCACACTACACTTTTGCTAAAAGTATTTATTCTCGAAGATTTCTGTCTTCTGGGTTGTTGGTTTTAATCGCCGAGATGTCGGAGGCAGTATGACCTCAGAAACGTTGGTGAACATCGCCCAGACTACACAGCGCAACACCCCAGAAGACAGAAATCTTCATACTCGTCGCCCTGATGACGGAGGCAGTATGACCTCTGAAACGTTGGTTAACTTCGACCAGACTACACAGCGCAACACCCCAGAAGACAGAAATCTTCATACTCACCGCTGTGAAAACCTCAAATCTTACGCATTTATTCTATTTTAATGTGTACAAATTTACTAAGAAATGAAATTATAGATTTCAGCAACTTTTAAATGAATAATGGTCTGAAATATTTCATCTAAGGATACCCTATATTATACTTATGGAATCTTTATCACCGTGTTCACAAGAGTCCGCCATTTGTGTACTATTTGTTTTCGCCTAATGACGTAGCATCACAAGCTGCTGCATTGTGGGCAGTCACTAAATGAAGGATCTCACTTGTACCTACTTGTAACTACTATAAGAAGTAGCGAGGCCAAAGCCCACCCCGGGCTGTAGCGTCGAGGAAGAAGAAGAAGAAGAATTTTTCACCCATTGCAGTCTGCAGCTTTAATAATGTAAGATTTGAGGTTTTCACAGCGGTGAGTATGAAGATTTCTGTCTTCTGGGTTGTTGCGCTGTGTAGTCTGGTCGATGTTAACCAACGTTTCAGAGGTCATACTGCCTCCGTCATCATGATCATCGACCAGACTTTACAGTGTAACAACCCAGAAGACAGAAATCTTAAGCTTTAATAAAGTTGTGTGTACAAAACTGTAAAAAGGACGGCTGCATCGGTCTAGCCCAGTGCACTCAGAATGATTTAATAAGGATGGTCCATTATGCCAACCGAACCGAATTAAGCGCAGAAAGTGGAAGTTAAGAGCAAAACGTCGTTCGAATCATTCACGTGGCGTTTTTCTCACAGTCCGTTAAAAAACGGACTGCGTGTCCCTAAGAGATCCTTTATTATAAGTAGGTAAAGAAGACCCGTGCAGTTTTATGGAGTTTCACACAGAACCAAATTTATTCATGCCATAAGGTCATGAAAATTGCAGCAAGGAGTCGTGGGAAACAATGAAACCACGCACATGGGTACCAAATGAAACGATGAAAACGAATCACCAGCAACAAGTATCTGTTTTAGGTTCCAGTTACGTTCATAACTGCCTGTTCACACAAACTTTTCTACTACTAAATGGTTGTTTATATTGGTGCATCATCATGCGTATCAGTGTAATGAAAGTAAACATGGCTCGCCATACATTGCAACCAACGTGGTTTATTAATGTAATGTTTATACTCCATGAAATATATAAACGGGTTATAATTAGTGAACAGTTCGACTTTTTGTACATTAGCATATACTCTTAGGCCTTCACAAAATGAAACATGAAGGCAATAAAATATTAGGTCTAACACTCAGGGAACAATGACAAACAGAATGATTGAAACAGAAATGCAAATGCTCCTTTGTAAAATATCGATTTAAAGTTTTCTTTGGAAACAAAATGAATTTTAATTTATATTTCAGAAGTAAAATTTCCAATTTAAAACGCATCAGTAGGTACGTATCTGCAATGACATTATAGCCGAAACATTCAACTTCTCTGTTAAAATTACCGACTGAATCATAATTTAATAATATAATTACAATACGTAGCCAAAATATAAGAAAATATTAAGGAATAGTGCAACTTCACAGACGGACAAAATATTGGGTTTGTCCAGAACTGCAATATAGCACAGCAAAGCACACAGGCTACATACATTTATGATGAATTCGTACATTTTATTTCTGCTTATTCGAGACCACAACAGACGTCTATCTAGTTGAGAAGCTAGACTCGCTCAGGTAGCCAATAAATTCACCGTCTTTATCGAAACAGTTTTCACAATATCACAATTAGATACATTTTTTTTTTGTTAACAAACTTCTTGTATAAATTGCTGAGATTTCAGGCTATCAGGCGTCGAGGACCATAACTGTCGTTAGAGATATTGTGCTGTGCAGAAATTTACGGATGATGACGAAGACAGAAAGCACTTCAAAAACGTCGGTAAACTCCTATCAAAATACGCGGCGCAAAAACACAGAAGACAGTTATCTTATTCTATATGTACATGAATACAGAAATCTGGGATGGGGCATTTATGTAACACACAGGAATGTCCACAATATTAATGAATTTAGTATCTGTGGTTCAGACAATCCGTGAACACAGAGGGCGACTTCCATAGAATCCTATATCTTCCCGATATCTTGAAACATCTTAATTACTTGTGAATACTTTTAATTTTAAACACACATTTCAATCTCTATGAAACTAACTAAAAATAACAAATGCATTTCGAAATTTTGAAACTGGAAATCTGTATATGAATATCGAAAGCCAATACTAACCACACTGATGCGGAATTACTTGATGCTAGATCAACTTATTAACTTTTATCAGCTGCAACTGTAATTCATAAGAGAAGTTAAGGCCTGAGTTACGTAAACGCTCAGCCCAAGATCGCTGTATTTATTAAGGCACAGAAGTATATTCATAGAATCTGTATCTTATTGTGATCCTGTGAACTCTCTAGTGAAACGGGTTCTATATAAAGCTGCGAATTTCGTGATTACCTTAGCGATATTCAGTTTCTCAAGAAAGTGTTTTATGAAGATAAAAAATATTTTTCTCTTTAACGCGTAAATAAAAACTGCTTTCGGACACAACAGTTTATTAAAAATACAATCAGGAAAAATACAACTGTTAAATATTTAAGCCTTTGTGTATGTCTAGGCAGAAAAAATACTTGTCGTCATAAAAACTACTGAGGATAAGAGAAACGCCTATGCAGGTGACAAGGAAAAAGGTATTTTTGCTTTGTAGTCTTCGAAAAGGCACTACCATCCAACAGTATCTGACCACACATATTCCGATGATTCAGGGCTACAGAGCACCTATTAGAGAAAGGAATCTTTACAGCTTCTCCAAACTCGGACTTCCTCTCACAAAAGAAGTTTCTATGCCTCATTGTCCTCCTTTCATTATATTCATCTCCATCCTGTTCTCTCGTTAAAGCAAGATACTCGACACTATACTCCATGGCTGTCATTTGTTTTGTGGTTTTCACGTCTGCCTGACACCCGTGGCTTGCGTCCTTTTCCCGGAAGATCTTGTTTTTATTCATAAATAAAGGATGAAACCAATATGACGCTGGGAGAAAGCAGCCTTTGTGGCTAAGATTGCGCACATAACCAAACAAGAAACAAGAATGGAAAAGCGTACTCTAGGAGTAGATGCGGTTTTTACGCGATCTGCATACTTCATTCTTTATTTACGGAAGAACAAAACCTACTGATGCAAAGCTGCCACATTACAAACATCGTATTACACAGAATCAGAGCATTATTACAGGATTACGCTTCCACATTGAAGGTTGTTTTAAATTCAAGAAGGGAATCTTAATGAAATTTAGGTATATTCTGTGTTAATAGCAATATTTTGTACGGCGAGTTGTTTTTTAGAAAAAAAAATCAAAAAGCAATTTTGGACCTCGCACAGATAACTGTGAGGACTTCCAACAGAGAGCACATCTGCAGCCCACACTGAAATATCAATGGGAACCGAAGGAAATATAAGCATATACTGCACAGAACACCAAATGTTTGAAAATATAAACAAGTGTGATAATGGCTGCCTTCTGGGTTGCTGCACCGTGCATACTGGTAGAAGTTTACCGACGTTTCTGAGGTGCTTGCTGTCTCCATCACCAGACTACACAGTTCAACAACCCAGAAGACCGCCATCTTCGTTTTGACGTAAGTAGAAACACAAATGTGACTAACATTGAAATCAGATGAGTGACAACATTTTTTAGGGTTCTCGTTTATTACGCTCTACAAATTTAATTATTTTACACAGATTAGTTTATTTTAGAATAAGTTTCTAAAAGTATAAAGAACGTGTATTTCAAATAATGAGAGCAGAATCATTTCAGAATCGAAATAATAACATACACATACGAGTATAAAATATTTATATTCCTTTAATATCTACATTATAAGAACCTTCCTTTTCACCTACTTTTAAACCGTTCAAGATGAGTGCAACGGCAGAAGAAGGTCGCTCCAGATAAACATTTTTAAAATGTATGACCGTTGTGGTAAAATATGACTGAGGAAAAATCAGGAAATGGAAGTTACCGAGCGTGGGGTCATTCTGTTCACCACTGCAATAACAGTGCAGTATACTACACGAGACAACATACTTCGAAACCAATTTCAAGAAAAATGTTGCGTGTATTGAAGAACGTTTCGAATGAAAAATGCTTTTCTTGTTCTCTGTTGTAATACAAGTTATGCAATCTGTTCATTCGATAGCGTTTGTAGGGACGAGGTTATGTTGGATATTCCCGTGCATAGGCCTATAAATCTCTCTGCCGCTCCTGCAGCACCGAAGACAAGACAAGCCAAACACTTTCTTCTTTAATCCACAGAACTTTAGTTCTCGAGGAACGTGTGTGAATTTATCGTTCCTCCCCCCTTCGCCATACCACACACTCCATCTATAAATATTCGATCGTAAACAGAATGAATTGGAGGAGCGGTGAAGGTTCTAGCTTCTAATCCCGGCCAAGATTATCACGACCAAATTTACTTACGGGTTGCATTGCGGAAACTCCGCAAGAAAACAAAGAAAGCATTGCTGTTTATTGTAGCGCAGAGTTCCTCGAGGATTGTATTCTGTCTGTCAGATAACAAGTTCGGCCTATAGCTTTAGAAGTTGTAATATGATAAACAATTCGCCGAAAAAATACAATAAAAGAACGCGACAATTTTGTAGTGAAGTAAATAAAATTATTTCATGACGTTTGGTGTAGCCCCGGAATACCAAGTTTCACTGAAATCCATTCCCTAACTTCGGAGATGCAATATACTGGCAGACAGACCCGCGTTAATTTTAAGTACATAATAGGAGAGCGTAAATATCAATTGGCAGGAATATTAATAACCACATATTTGTAGTATTTTAAATTTTCACAGCGGCGAGTCCGAAGATGCCTGTCTTCTGGGTTGTAGCGCCATGTAGTCTGGTAGATGTTTACCAATGTTTCAGGGTTCCTTGCTACCTCCATCATCAGGGCGATGAAGCAGACTACACGGCACAACGACCCAGAAGGCAGCCATCAACCACATATTTATCTTATATAATATTCCCTTTTAACCGAAGACATGGAATATAAATACATTTTATCATTTTAAATGTGTACCGTAACTATTTTAAGAGATGTTTAAATCGATTCTTTTGAAAATAATTCGTATGTTATTCTCATAAATTTTAACGGAAGCTTATTGGTTACTGAAGCTTAGCTCCTGTCGCTGATGGCACAGCATTCGAGACATCTGCGGCCACTAAATATTAGATAAATAAACAAATTAATTAACGAAACAAATAAATAAATGTAAATAAGACAAGTATTTGAAGTAAATCCAACTTTACTTTTTTTCTTTTCAAAATTTCCGACTGATAGTGTGTGAGTGACACATGACATGGCGGCAGTTTCCTTGTAATTTTCTTTTTATCATATATGAAGGCTCTTTGTCGGCCTGACATGTGTAATTTTTTCTTAACTTAACCAACTGTGTTGTCGATCAGCCCCTACCCAATGCAAAGCTCCCCCACACTTTGCGTAGACCTATGGCCTTTTAATGGGCTCTATTATATAGGTAGGTCAACGAGTTATGAAAGAGAAAACAAGATTAAAGGGCAAGTATGGGCGGAAAAAGTGTGGGACTCATAGGGGAGGTCTCCTGACATCTCTCCCACATTTCGTAGTCGTAATGTCCCTTACCCATTCCCAACCCTTCCACCATGCCTTTTTGTCATATTCCGATCCACTAATTACTGCTGCTCGTTCTCAACCAAGTATACAGAATGGCTGCAACTCGGGAGCACTAACAGTGGCCTAGCTAAGCAATGTGTCGGCTTGTTGATTTAGCTTTCTCAACCCCAGGCATAACTCATTGCTGAAAAGCGAACGAAGCCAATTTTCGAAACATCAGCGAGATGGTAAAAAGCAAATACGTAAACTTCTGTTATCACTGTTAAGTGTCTCTATTATTTAAGATAAAGATAATGTTAGCATAAAATTGTCCCTGTAGTTAGGTACCACCGCCACGAAGTTCTACGCTTTCTGAACCTCAGTACTGGATGCACGTAAGTGGCTAGCTTTACGCCCCGGCCACTCAAAACCCGAGGAAATGCAGCCACGGCCACCCACTGGCAAAGAGTCTCATACAGACGCTATAAAGTACTGGCCAAGTGGTTGTTGAGACCTACACTAATGAAGCTCGCAGAATCACTACGGCCTGACCACTTTCTTTTTTATTTTTTACAAAATACGACAATAAAAATCACAATTCGTCTTAGTTCCGGAAACTGTATATGTCTCCGTCATCGGATGGAGATAGAAGAGATGAGTGCCCTCTCTGGTGGGTCCCTTAGACAGAGCTAGTCTCCATTATCTCCAGCGATTTCACATATTGTCTAGCACTCTAACAAGTATTTTGTCATTTTTGTCGTTGTGACGAGGTAAGACTATGTATCTGTGGAACTGCACCTCTAACGGGCCCTTAGAGCTCACAGTTACACTATTGGTTGCTCGTATCAATATAAAACAGCGACAAGCAGACTGCTTCATAATACCCGTATATTATTACGGTTGTGGGCAGTGTGACGTTTTTGTAAAATTAATGTTACAGGCATGAATGTATCAATTTTATCTGAGTATTTATAGTTAATGGCCATTGAAACTTTCCCCTGGTTCAATGAATTTCAGTTTTCTTTACTGGTGCTCTATCGAGTTGGAATGCAATAACGTGTTTCATAACAAACTGCGCTTCAGCCAAATAATTTGACTGTGACGAGATAATTATCTGCCGATTACGGAGTCTGCTGTCTGAATCCTATAAATATAATACTTAACAACATATTCTAAAAAGAATTTGAAGGTTTGTGATGATGGTGAATCATTACACCGATAAACTTCTTGGACAAAACCAACTATGGTAATTTTAATTCAAATAATGACGTTGCACAAACAGGGACTAGACCTACCGATTAAGCGCAGCACGGAGGGAAACATTCCATTCTCCGAAATGTCACTTTTTAAATTAAAATTAGGAATACAGTTAATATTAAAGTACTTTCTCAATTTATATTTAACAGCGTAAACAAAAGTTTACTCCGACTTCTCATTTAATGGGCAGACTGCTAGAACCAGTCCTGAATTGGATTTTTTTTGTGAACGTTTAACTAAATTTGTTCTTTGAAAGTTCGAGAAACGTTGGAGAGAATCTATGCACAAAATACGTGATTTGTGTAGACCATTCCCATTTTTATTATGCTACATATCACGAAACTAGAGAAACAAATGTTAATCTACAACTACTTCTTTCAAGGAATATAGGATGCCATTATTTTACAAGGATATTTAAATACGGAAAAGTTTTAATTGTTTGATTTTACGAGTACAATTTCCAGCGAGGTTATTTATTTTATTTTTCCAAATAAGGGCCTTATTTCAAACAGCAGATACGTTAAATAAAAGAAATGAACTATTACCATTTTGTATGTCTTTCCAATTTGGTATCTAAATCACAAGTATTCTAAATTACTAGAAGCAAGATTTGTAATAGTCCTGATATCCCTTAATACACTCAATCCACAGATTACGAAGAAAACAAATCACTTTGTTGTTTGCTGGGTCAGGACATACAGTTTTAACGAACACAATTTCTCACGGCGACTGTGCTGGTCTGCTCGTCAGGTCAGGAAAGTGATCATGATCAAACTCTTGGCTCTGAGCTAGTTAGTTCTAATTGACTTTAGGAAACTTCATTACAACTTGATTGCAACGAACTCCATGTTAGCACCACTCAGTGCTGCTGTTGGTGATTACGACCGATATCATGACGTAATGCAATGGTTCCAACCCGTAGACAACTCTGTTCGGGAGGAAAAGGAAAATGAATTTGAATGGAAAATTTCATACTACACATACTGCGGTACACATAATCTAGCGAAGGACAACTTTTACAGGGCAGCTAAAGTGGAACTATAAGAGCCACATAGTAAATAAAGTGGCACGGAATGGACGATCGAGGTTTGATCACTATTAGAAGCAAAGGATTTTTCTTTTAGCTTAAGCGTACATACTGACTCTGAGGCCCACCTAACCTCATACCCAATAGGTACCGGGGAGGGGGTCCTATATACGAGGGTAAAGAGCGGTCGGAGAGCGTTCAATTTACTAAAAATTACGATTAAGAATACACAAATTCAAAAGGTAAATACATAATTCTGTGACAGACAATTTACGATACAGGCCGATTATTAACAAACCATTTTGCTGATTAGATTCGAGGTTATCAAGGCGCTGAACATGGAGCTGTTGGTCTTCTGGGCTGTAACGTAGCCTTGAAGATGCAGACAGTATGTTCCTCCGAAACGTTTATATCTACCTACAAGTCCATACGGCGTTACAAACCCATTATAATGTTACATGATTTTAATGACCGAAACTATATAAATTATTTCTTTAAAGCCACGTGGTTTCCACACGGTTTAAGTTTATAACAAAGAAATTAAGTGTAATAATTTCATTTGCTAAATACAAAGGATGCTTCCAACAGCAGCCATCTAGTGCTAAGAACAAATACGAGCCTTGTGTTCATGTCTTATTCTCTTTACAGAAGGAATAATAATAATAATAATAATAAGTTCCCCATCTAAGATTTAGGAAGTCATTACTTTGTTCTATGCAGCACCCTGAGAAGAACACTTGCAAAATCTGACTGGAACTTCTACTTTCTTTTTGTGATGCTTTCTGCCATCTTATTGAAGAATAGGAACTGAGATACGACAGTTAGGAAGAAGTACGTTGGAGTGAAAGGGAGAAAGAATAATTGTAGTAATTTTACAAATTGAAGAGTTAGCTGATTGTTAGGCGCGTGTTGGTAAGCATGAGGAACAGCAGGCAGGAAACTGAATAAAGAGCTCATAGCTTCTAGAGACGCGATCGCACTTCCGCCAACATACGAATAAAAGCTTGCTTCTTCACTCGTCCTACATGTCTCTGCTTGGATGCCAGCACAATAATGCTGTACAAAACCATTTCTATGAAGTGGAAATAGAGTGAGCTTTTATCCCTGTTTCGTGTTTGTGTGAAATGCAACCAGAGCTAGAAAACTTGCCAGTGGCGGTTTCTGCATGTGGATTACAGAATGGGACATGTAAGCCAGGATAAAAGCCCCTCAGAGAGACACAGTCGTAGTGCCGGATCAACCCACGTTATGGACTGTCCACAAGTGAGAACCTCTTTTCTACACAGGAAACATACACTTTAAAATTTTGGGATTTTAAAGTTGAAATGCATCTTTTATCAGGGATTTAGTTTTTGTGAAGATGAATGCAATATGTTACTCAGAAAAGATTGTACTACCTACGTGTACACATAGCTATAGTACCCAGAATACCAACATCGATATCGTCCACGCTGTAAAAACCTGACACATCATAAAATCGATTTCTTTTTTCGAAATTTGAAATCCGTAACTTCAAAATTTACACCTAGAATACTGCAAGTCTGCACTCAATAAATAAAGATGCACTTGTACAGAAGCCGAGGTTCTGCGTCTCGCGTCCTAGAGGAATCTTCTCTAGGGTTTAACCGTACGTGACAATGCTTAATTTTCCACTTCTTGAGCGAATCTAGCAGGATTGTAGTGGCGCCGTATTAGCAGAATGAGTGCTGTATCCTTGGGATCAACCCCTTCCACCTCAGACTTCAAACGACTATCATGTAGTCATTCCTATTGAATCAAAATATGGCGACGATGGATCTTAATAAATATGATTAACATGTGGAATAAGGAAAACAACTCTGAAAGCATTGTACTGACAAAACTCGCACCTCGTTATGTAGATTCATCCACCGGCATTAAGTTTTGCGTATCCCGTTCCACCAACACCACGTCAAATTTCTTACAGAATACTGCAGAACAATTACACACAAAAATAGCAGTACTACTCAGTTCCAATGAACATCCTACGTGAAACTGCTGTTCCACCTAAACTGAGAGGATTCGAACGGTAGTAATGAATGACCTGAAGAGTGCATACTTAATGCTCAGTATTTATTAATTCTGGACAGACAGTATATAATTAACTGCAGTAAATGAATGTAAAGCCAATGAATAATGCAAAATTTCCAAATACTTATTAAAAATACGTTGTGATAATTCAAAGAACTCTGAATTACAATCACACTAGTCTATAGTAGAAACGAGTCCTTAAAATAAACATAATTTTTTGTCTGCAATATGATCTGGTCTGTCACCCAACTGATTGTAGGTTGACTATACCTTAAGTTATACTGGAATTTCCTGACTGTAGGAGGGTACGGTGGTGATTGAAGCGAGACCAACTCTGCAGTAATTAACCAATTAATTAACACATCCCAGGATCCACTCAACATTTAGTAATTACCCGGAAGTCATGGAAACACGAGAGGTCAAGGAAGTGAGTAGTATTTCAGACGAACAAGTGGATCATCTAAGGGAGCAGGTGAAATGTAGAGGTGAGTCCGTTGCTTTCTCCATATTGAGAACTAGTTTAGAATGAAACAATTAATTTTTTCTGACGTAACTTTCATTTTTAAATTATAAATTATCACTAAAACATTCGCAAGTTTTCATTTTACTGAATTATTCTGTAGCTGGAATTGAAACACAAAACAATGTTTATTTAATAAGTAAACAAAGTCAATTACAGAAATAGAAAGCTCATCTTTTTTTAACTTCTCCATTTCTCTTTATCTGACTCGGTATGTCGTTGTAACCGGTTTTTGTAGTGAAAATACGACGTGTGTTTATATACGTTTCGTCGCCTGGCAAGTGTTTTATGCATAAAATGATTACCATCCGATGATATAACGGTAAAAAATGAAACACTGGTCAACGTAAATGTATATTCATAACAGTATTATTAATAATAGTAATAATAAAATTTATTTTTTAATAAAATTTTCTTTAGGAAAACCCGGACAAAATAAAGACTTTTTAGTGGCTTTTGTTACTGTTTAACGGAGTATACAGAATGTTCCGTAAATGTTTGCTTTGTAGGAAAGCATTAAAAGTAGTCACGGTAATGAAAAGTATTTACCAGTCTTTAACACGTTCCTTGTTCAGAAAACTCAATTATTGAATCGAAAAATCAGTAACAAAAAATCGTACGCAAATAAATACACCAATTTATTCTAAAATACAATGCAATATAGACTAATTATAAAGAAAAAATCGTTAACAAAAAGAAACTTGAACATTTATTACAATGAAACATTCCTGAAATTTTAATGTGTCATTCACCACATTTAAATTTACTGAGTGGCAATTACTTAGCGATATTTTATAACAACTGAAATCACGTACCACCAAAATAATAAAATGTAAATTATGGGCGCATGTAAGAAATGCCACAGCCTATTTAAGACAAGTCTACTTACTTCGGCATAGACTTATTGTTAAACATGCTAAGGAATCTACGAACCATTTTAGAATAGCTAGTAACGGTATTCAGTCCTGAGAACTTCTAAATTAAACTTGAAATTATTTCATGCAGAACTAAACTTGACAATAACATAATTTTTAAGATAAATCTATTTGCTTACGAAAAATATTGAGTTTTAGATTTAGCAAGGCTGTATTATTTCAATTTAGTGCAGGCCTACTTTAATGGACGGTGTCTGTTCTTTGAACTTTTCTAATTACGAATAAATCTATGAGTCACTATAGGCATCAAGCAAAGAGTGATGTTTCAAAGCGAGGGAGGATCTGCTGGTGTCCTGACTGTAGGGGTCGCACAGAAATGCTATTCCCCTGTGAATGCCTGTCGCTAGAAGCTGTACAATCATGTATCCAACCACTCGAAGACGTATAAATGCAGGTCAGTATGATCGGAGAACACCTGCCCTACCTAAAAGGGAGAAAATTCATCTATTCTCTGAGTCCTACAGAATTTGTAATGAGAAGGCAACGAGGATATAAAATCCTTATGGACCTACTAGGATAGCATTAAAGAGACCACTACTTGGTTGCTCCGAAGCAGGTGTCGAGGAATGGGATGTTCTATATATGTGGGCAAAGCATTCAGCATTCAATTGCCTCGAAATATTTAATGCTAGTTCTTACATCGAATAAATTACTTTCACATTGGTGTGGAAGTGAAAAATAAAGACATAGGGAAGTTTCAAGTTAACTGTGAATTCCTACTAACACATAAAACGCATCCCATTCCAGCACAGAACTTAATTTCAAAACGATAAGAAAACATGTGAACTCTGTTTCCATTCTTGATTTCTTGAACGTAGCTTACTGAAAGAATAAACCTGTGACAGAATGACATCGGTGAAAAGCCATATGAAATTTTATGATGTGCTTAATTAGCTGTAATTTATATTAACTGAATTTTTAATAGACGTAATATATTCCATTACATTAAAGCAATGCGTTATACTACTGCAGTCTAAGATTTCCATGCGTCTGAATTTATTGCGGTCAGGAACACAAAATACGTAAGAACCAGAAACCTAACCTAGTTTGACATGCAAAACCGACGCCAAGAGAAGTTCCACTTAAAATGGCAACTCTCGTCTTTCTTAGGTGTTTCTGTGTTCCGAAAACATCGAGCTTGAACACAGCAGTGGTTGTATCCGAGTCGTGTAACCTCTTGGGGATAGAGCGGTGTGTGGCGGACTGCCCAGAGCAGGCAGGCATTGCAGTTTGCTTACTATACGTACGAGTGTGGAAGGCTGTAGATTAGAGGGCCAGCTAGCGGCCCTCGAAACAATTTCATTAGCATTGACAGGACTGAAAACGTGTTTCCTGCAGGAGTCAGGAAGGAGGATGAACGCAGGTCCCTGGACCATAACGGATGTTACCGTAGTCCACAAACACAACCTCACAGTCAGGACTTAAATTCACATCTCCTGATCTGCCTCTCCGGTAACTGAAGTGTGTGCTTCTGTTAAGACGTATCCATTCCGCTAATGACGTAATGACATCTGCACTGTCTGCGCTACTGCTAAACAGCTCTTACGATTACTGAATCTTCTGGAACCTGACCAACAAAATGCCAGTCAGTATTACTTTCAGAAAACGAACTCGTAAGTGGAGAGTATCAGTTAAGAAGCAAAATTGATTCGACATTAAAATTAATTTATAATTATTGTAACTATGCTTAGACAATTAATTTCCAGCGATGCAAAAACCTATAGGCTTCTTCTTTAGTGCAGGAAAATAGTTTGTTCAATGTTTGCTATACATCGAGGCACTGCGTTTAAATCAACTTTACTAACATATCGCTACACAATATTTACAAAAATTATATAAATATTTCAGGATATGGAACTTATATATAAGACGGAGTCTTTGTACTTTTTGCGAACGAAAATAAAATTCTAGCGTGCTAAATAATTATAATGAAACACCGAAAGAATTATTAATTAAATCCACTGCACAGTTAACATTACACGTACGATGGCTGTATGACACACACACACACACGTTTCCAGAATTTGGTCTGTAGGTAACAACAGAAAGTTAGTAGTAGCACAATAGTGCAATTACTAAACACTTCAATCTAGCGCATATAACTGATTTCAAGCCTCCAGAACTGGGAATTTGCAACTAAAAGTCAGACCGAATCAGAACTCTCATTAGATATGAAAGAATAATTTTACATTTAACTTCACATTTATACGTATACTGCTATCGAGCAAACACCTATTCCCTACAACCACAAATACAAAAGTCACCTGAAAAAAAAACGGTTATTATGTCACCATCAACATGCAGATAAAAATTCCGACATTTCTACAATTTATTATATACTACAAGGAAACTAATATTTACCAAACAAAATGTTTCAAACCACAGTGCAAATGGAAAGGCTGACATAAATAAAGTTCTCAGTCGTGAAATTCGGTAAATATTATCAATTCAATTCTAAAGGGTTTTGACGACGGAAGTTTACACTTAAAATTATTCATTGTCAGGACAGTGACAGAGACTAGCTCTATCTAAGGGACCCAACAGAGTAGGTACCTCTCACCTGAAGACGGAGATAGAATCAGCCTCCGAAACGTCGTGATTTTAAAGAACAGACGATGGAAAAGTCCTGACAATGAATAATTTTAAATATTATCAAGGATATGAAAAACACGGAAAAGTTTGCTTTTTACAAAAGGAAGAAACCACAGAAGGACATGACGTGTTATTTTGTTGTAACGTGTGACCATTCACGGATCGGCCACTTATGTGCGGGTCATCAGGGCCCTACTGATTTGAATTTCGCTTCTAACATTTCTATCACACTTAGCCGATGCCAGATAAGGCCCAAATTACATGAATGCTAAATTATGGATCATATCGTTTTCCGATAACGAAATGGGTTTTCTCTGGCAAGCTTAATTTTGCTCTCTAGTGCGGGAAACCAAAGCACGAAGCCTTCACGAATCGAAACGACTATATCCCCTTTAAAACGCTCCCACAATTTAAAACTGATTATTACAGAAATTAGGTTTAAATAGGTAAATATCTCTGTGAAGCCTTCAAAACTGAAGTGATCAATCCGAACTGTTACATTAATTTTAAGCCACAACACCCAGTTTAGATACAGATAAATGATACACATCTTTTATCGATCGCTTGTATGCTGTCGATTACCACTGCGTATGTGTGTATGTGTGTGTGTGTGTGTGTGTGTGTGTGTTGGGGGGGGTTATATTCTAAAAATACTGGAAAGGAACATGGGAAATGAAAATTCTGCCCTTATGGTTAAATGTACAAAATGCCAGTTTAATTAAATTCATCTACGTATCTACCACGGAAAGATCTTCCAATTGGCTCTTAAATAATAGATTAAAAAGACATATTAATGTAAATTATAAAGGGAAAACATTACGTAAATTTTAGACAAATAATTGAAAGCTAAAATGATAATCAAAACTGTTTTATTCCAGAAAATGTAAATACAATAAATGCTTCTTGAAGTTTTAATTGTAAAGTCCTTCAGGTTGGCGAGTGTCTTATATATATATATATATATATATAATATAATGTAAATAATGGTTTGGAAACTACACCAAATGTTGCATTATACGTGTTTCAGAAACATGACTATTGACAGAGGGAGAAAAAGGGAAATACTTGCAGCTGAAATGGATTCTGGAGACTATCGGTAAGAAAATCAAAGAAATTCAAAAATTTTAAATCACACAATTAGAGACAGGTGGGAATAAAAAAATACATTTCGCAATATCTAAATACAAAACAACATGACAGAGACATGGGTTGCTAAACAGATGAATATACGGAGTGGACGTCACCAGGAAGGAGGAATGACGAAGACCAAGATTAAACTCATGAAATAAATTCGGGTTACAAAGGAACAGAGACGAACAAATTTTGGTGGTCAGAAAAGAGTCGGAAAACGAGCGCGACTTTAAGAAATCGATGAATACATATTAGGTTAATGTTAGCGTAATGATCATTCACGCTATTCTTATATATATATATTTATTCCAATTAAGCTAAAATAACGTAAAGTAAGAAACCTAAATTTTCCAACCTGCCGGTTAAATTATTCTTTCACTGTTTGTCAAAATACTGGGGATACTAGGAACGACCCGTTCTTCAAGTTCCTGAGTACTGCGGGTCCCAACTTTTCGTTGGCTTGATCTATAGACATTCGGTAGGACTCCTTGGACGAGGGATCGGCCCGTTGCAAGGCCTCTACATGTACACAGGACAGTACAACATAGAAAGACGCGGACAAACATCTATGGCTTGAGTGGGATTCGAAACCACGGTCCCAGTTACCAAGCGGCACAAGGCCCGCGCCTCAGACCGGGCGGCCACTGTGACCCCTGTTTCTCAAGATGACAATTTCAATTATGTCGATTATTACTTAAATGTTAGGTGGATCATATCTCGCCACATGCAATACACATGGGCTTATGGAACGTTCCTTTAACAAGCCTCCTTCTGCTCCCTTCACTCCATACCGTAACCTAATTAAGGCACATTATGTTATCAGATTCGGTTCATGCACTTTGTAGCTGAGGTTCGTATTTAA
>NW_019059836.1:121088-144623 GCF_000696155.1 Zootermopsis nevadensis
TGAAATATCTGCATGAAATCCTTCTCGCGTTATTTCCACAACAAGTAATCCCCCAAACGGGGAAAATTTTCAAAATGTTGACAATGCTTTACGCGTTCATTCCGTCCCGTAACATAACGGTTACTTCCCTAGGTTGCACGATACGTGTGAAATGAAAAGAGGTAACCGGAACTTTTAATCATGACGTTGGGCGGCGGTAGAATGGAAAAGAGGGGGAGGGGGTGCTTGTTCTCTAAAACATAGGCTACCGTTCCACCCTTCATCATTCCACTGCCTAGAAACCATGGCATGGATTTGAATGTGAAATGTGTCGGCGTGAAGAGAGGGGGGTCGCGGGGTTAGTGATGTCCTGCTATATAGGCCGTACCACGAGATTAAAACGGGGCCATATAAAATTTGAATTCAGTTTGTTTTACATATATGGCCTGGAACTCATCCCCAGAATGCATTACCTCATGTAAAGCACAGAGCATCAAGCATACGTTGTATTTACCGCAGGGTACAAATACATTGCAATCTAGCCACCGGCATCGTCCACAAGTTATCAGGTGTTCTTAAAGCTCCGCTGTTTAAGTCTGTCGCGTTTCTTGGAACAATGAAACTCATTTTTTTGGAAACTATTTTACACAGAAAATGATGAACACATATTACACCTGGCTGATACGTTTGAACTCCACGTTTTAGAAATAGATGGAAATGATACAATTACGTATTATGTTTGAACAATAGCTTAAAGGGAAATTACTTACTAATGAAAACGCGAAAATACCCTAAAAATATGACACTTTAAGAGCGAAATTTAAAGTTTTAATCCTGCCGGAAAAAGGATGTTGACAATAAATTAGTATTTAATTAACCAGTAACAATTCTAACCGTGTACAAACGTTCTATGATTATACGTTATCTCACACATTACGATAAAATAGTGGGTTCCACTACCCACTTTTGTGCATTTCTATCCTTCCTTTATCCTATAGTGCAGCCCCACTTAACTGCATGGGACGAGAACATACGTTCTATTTCGACACCAAAGAAAGGGAATTGAAAAAAGTTGACATAATGCATATGAGATGCAGGTCACGTTTTCAAATCAATGTGTATTGGTCCAGACCCGTTCCAAATATCAATGCAATTCTTTCTACAGCTAGTGCTTGCAGAAGCGAAGACAGCTACCTGTGGGATGGGGGAGGGGGTGAGAAGGTACGCGTCCCTTGGTGTCGTGCACTGAAAGCCATTTCCTGGGTTCCGTCTACTTTTCTCACAACACGCTACATTCCCGTTTCTGTGCGTGCAACCTAGTTTCATTGGCTAGGGTTCGTCTGTAATTTCAGTTTAACAATTTGTAAGAATATGGGTAAAAAGTGTAGATATTACTTAGCATTATTTGATCTATCAGTTCGGGGGAACTAGCACAAAATCTGTGTTAGCCACTGACGAACAAATTCTAACCTGTAAAACTTACAAACATACAAAACTGGACTATTTAGGATAAGACCTCAGAGGCTAAGGGTCTCTAGGAATACAAACGTGTGACGGAAAATAACATACCAATAACAGTCATTAACTTTATTGTAATGAACATAATTTATTCATTCTGGTGAAATTATACAATAGTTGGGAAGTTATGAAAACAGTAAAGAATGCACAGAATTTCGGCGTCGAAACCTCTCGGATAATGCCCCTTTGGAAGACCAAGAAATAAATGGGAGGACAACATTTAAGACTGCTATTAGGGAATTAGGTTTTGGTGATGAGAGGTGGATGAAGTGGTTTAGGATGACGTCCAATGATTGCAGGATTTTGTATAAGGAGCACTGAAATCTTGATTTTTATTACCACACATTCAGGCAACTTATTAATGCAATTTAAAAACTTTTATTTGGTATCAGTAGACATTATACATATTATAAGAAATATCCGTCAGAATTAATGTTTTACTTATATGACAAATTTTAAATATCTCTGCTGTCAGCACTTCCTTCAAAACACGGAAGGAGACACAGCAGACCCATATTGTCCAGAACGTTAATCTATAGTCGGTTTTAGACTGAATACTAATATAGTGTGGAAACTTCTCTCTAATCTAAGTGATTTTCTGCCGAGTAAACGAGTAGGCAAAGTTTGCTTCGCTTTTCTAAATATATATCACACTACATAATAGACTACTGGCGTTCAGATAAATGTTTGTCGCTATAATACAAAATGAGTAAACGAGAATTCTATTCGACTGTTGCAGTGAACAAGACTTCATGGCATTTGCCGAAGGCAATAGGCTTACATTCACTGGCTGATGATAGTAAATGGCATCTAGAACGACAGATGTAACTGACAGTTCTAAACATTTTGTTATTCAACAAAGAATCAGCGGCTACGTTATAGCTCGATCTAAGAACACAAGGACTACTCAGTGCCGTAACACATACAAAGAGAACCAAATAGTCCAGAAATGTTGGTAATTACTTTAACGAAACTGTAGCCAAATTAACCTTATTTATGCCAGCAAATCTGTCCGTGACATTCGTCGAAGATTTCAACTTGGTATACATTGGAAATTACTGTTAATTGCTTTGTAGTATACAGGATTACAATTTCAAATGTTATGGGACACTAAGAGATGAAGTCTGAAGTCTGAGGTCAAAAGAAGTTTTTGGGTTACACTATCGATTCAGTGTAAAGTATGGTTGTGAATAGTTTAGAAATGCAAGGAAGATCAAGTATCTTAATTTTAGAGGCGCGACCCATATTTATTGAGAAGTGACTAAGAAAGCCACTTAACTGCTTATGTATCACCTGCATAATATTTTATTCAATATTGTTAACAACGACTATAAAGCTATACGGCAATTACTCTTTATTTAACCGGCATCTATAAGGCATTAAAATGCTTTGAATGTAGAGTTAGGTGTTCGAATTAATTTGATTCCAAACTCGGCACAATTAGAATTTGGTTGCAGTAATAATAACATACTTAGAAACATTCCTAACAATTTTAATAAGACTGAGGAATGCAAATATTCCATCAATTTGTAGAGGAATGTGATTCAGCATGAGAACTACCAGTAATGGGGCAGAAATTCTAACGGAAGCTTATGTGGATGGTTGTTATTTTGGAAATGTGCGGGCGTTAACACTTCTAGCATACTAGCAGATACCAACATGTTTTGAGTGCATGAAAAGAAACATGTTTCTTTTCACACTACTGCAAATGGATTTCTCGAGTAGAGGGAAGACAGTAAAGGATGAACGGACGAGGGTCAGGGACGACGGAATGGAAAAGTCCCCCCTCTCTCTCTCAGAAAATAAATAAGGAACAAGACATTTTGTATTCAGGGTTTCGTAATTCGGTTCCCGTTATTTTTTGGGCATTTTGAATCCCTGGAAACTTTCATGTCGCGAAGCAGCCTACATCAAATGAAGTAGTGTTAGGCTTGCAGCTACATATCTGTACAGGAGGATATAACAAACCTCCAAGTGTCGCTAACCTTTCACCCTAGTCTGTCATTGAAAATCACGTATTTTAATGTAAAACAAAGATTCGACATATTTCTTGTAGCCCTAAGCTGGTTATGATAACAGTACCATAATCTGTAAAAGAATAATCACATTTGACGGGAATATCTGCTTTCCGAAAAACCTTATTTTTACTTTTAAGCCAGTGAAAACAGAAATAATAACTAAGCGAAACCGCAGATCATTCACATTAGTAAAAATAAAGTCGTGCACAATCACCAAATAAATTTTGGAAGAGAATAGCAGTAATGGTAGTTATTAGAAAACACGGTTATTTAATAAAGAAGATCCATCAAGTACGATCAGTGGTATCTTTGACTTTTTATAAGCTCTGGACTCCTCATGAATACCTAACTTTTATTTATACCTTTATATCAGGTTAATGATTTTATTGATATAATATGACTAACCTAGACATGGGTTTATTAAAACCCAGCCAAAGACCCAAAAAGGCAGTCTAAATGTGTAAGCTGCTTTAAGCCGTAATTAAAGAGGCTCTTAAAATTCTCCTAATTAAAATAAAATCCAAGTGATTCAAAAATATTAAGTATACAGTACAGATTTTGATCGAAATCGATTAAGTGTGCCCCGTTGGATGTGGGAGCGGATTATGACGAAATTAACAATCGGTATTGAACATTTTGTTTCACAAACGAATACAAAATAGAATATAATAATACGTGTTTTAGAGTTAGCTCTTTTGGAAGTAGAATTTCTGATTGCGTAGTGGTGTTGTGTTACCAGTGTTAGTGTGTACAAAATTTAACAGGTCACTTCCATAAATAAGGTTCGTGTTTGCCTTGACCGACATTCAGATTAATACTAATCTAGTAACGATCTGATTTGTGCGTAGGAATTCTGACCTTTCAAACACGCCTTACTGAATACACCCTAAATTGGAAGACATACAAAATGTGTTGAAAATCAGAACCACAGTCTATCTGACTGTTTCTCACTGCGAGAACGTTTCTTCTAAGAAATCAATGAGGAATTAAGCTGCCATAAAGCCCATAGGGCAGAGAATCACCTGTAATTACGAAGTTAATTTATTCCATGCAAATTATTATAGTACTTCAGAAACTTTCAATTGCTTACGAACTCAATATAGGCACGAGGTATCTTTCGGAAACAGTACAGTGCTCAAATGGTAAAAACGTTTAGAAGAAACACAGTGCCTGAAGATGGAAGCGATTCGTTTCTTCGAAAGGCCTGCATGACACAACAACCCAGAAGACCACCACAATCTGTGTGAAGATGAACCTGACCGGAGGGAGGGGGGGGGTGTCAGCAGCCCTGCAGTTTCAGACGTCTTCAGGGGCAATGTGAGATCACACGTCGTATACGTCACAGATTTACAGGTTTCTCTGGAGGAAGGGAAAGTATGTGAGCACCTTACTGTTGCGATTAAAATATATAACTACTAATAATTTTATAGTATTATACAAAATTTATTAACCCATTTAACCTGTTTAAACTAAGGTGCATCTAAATAACATTTACAAATTTAACTCCTACCTAAAATAAGGCTTCCACATTACGACAATCAGTTGGTTAATGCTGTTCAGATAACTAATAGTTTATTCTGAGAATTATACAAAACCATAAATAAACTGTACGGGCAAACAGTAGATTTACTTAAGGTTAAAACAGGCAGCACACATGGTTAGACTGGGTTTAAAAGGTTAATCGATTATTATGGATCTATAAAACGGTCTTTGTCATTTAACGTTCACACACTTCAGTCACTGTCGAGGCTAGTGACAAACCTGCACAAGTGGAAAAGTTCCGAGGTATCTTCCAACATACATTCACCGAATACGTCCTAATTACAGTACCAAACTTCTATTCCTTCACGCGAAGTTGCGGTGAGTTCGAAAACTAATTAAAATAATTTCTTTTCCAGTTCCTCCTCCCCTGTTTCCACCCACCCAAACGAAGATGAATCAGACCCCTTTTCAACCCACTTCGAGCAGTTTAAAATTACTTTCTTCTCTTGTAATTATCAAAGGGTCGTTTACCATTAATTATAATCTCTCCATGGCAAATTCATAATGATTAACAGTTGCAAGTTTAAGGCATGTTCCCACAGCCTTGTTGCTGATACAGTAAACTGAATAGATTTCTTTATAAAAATGCTAATCAACTCAAAATATGAACACTATTTTGTTCAAGTAGGACGGTTTCAGTTAAATGCACTTGGCAACAGTAAATATTCATTTATATATTTAAATATTTATTTTATTAATAGAAGTTTAAATTAATAACATCCTAATAAAAACTGGAATTGAAGGAGATTAATTTGGTATGAAGTAAGACCTTTTAAACTACCATATCCTTTCTTAAAACCTAAATACAATAAAAGGAATACAAAGGTTTGTGTCAGTGATCTGCTATCATAATGGAAGGACATTTCGTTGGTACTTTACGAAATGTTGGCTTTGTATTCGTCGATATTTAAGAATAAAAAAGGGAGAGGTAGCACATAACTGATCCGTTAAACAAAGCTAGACCTTACTGTTGGGTCCATAAAATATAGTAGGAGGAGAAAATTACATAATATAGAACTCTGTAAGTTATACTCTTTACAAATACTATTACAGTGAAGAAACCAAGGAAGAACTTTAGTACATAAAGCATATAATAAAGATGGTTGTAGAGAACTGTTTTTCAATTCTGCTCGATAATATGCAAGTTTGTATATTCACATAAACAGACAACGTGATAAAATCTATGAATTCAATTGCTTATTAAAGGTATCCACCGCAAAACTCACAGTTTAAACCAAGACCTACCTAAAATACAAGACATTTTCATTATGTGTTTAATGAAGTGTTTGTATATTATCGTGTACTGTAAGTTGTCTTATAATTTACTCCAAAATGAGAGATCTCTGTACCGTTGTTGCAACATTTCTCAAACTCAGACTCAGCAGACAAAACAAGTAAAAGAACAATTAATTTACCCTGGATAATACACATTTTTCTCTTATGTTCTAATTGCATAAAACATAACATCCTCAGTGTGACATACGAGCGCTCCACTTAATATTATGCTACTGAACGAGATTTATGTAAGTCTGTATAATTAATAGCCAGTTTCTTGCGGAAAATAATAACTCCATGTCCTAACAGATAAGGATAGTCGGTGCTAAAGGGTACTTGTTACATGAAAGATCTACGCTCTCTTACAGGATCAGGACCATTTTAAAAGCATAGAGAAGCTTTCCCGGGAAAGTATTACGCAATGCAATCATACGCAGACACCAATATAAATTCAAAACAGGGATGCAAAATTGTAGACAACGTCATGTTTTTGTAAGTTATTTTGTTTGCTGACGGCTTATACGTAACGAGTTTATGTTTCAGGGTTACCACCTTGTAAATATGAAAATCCGAGGCTTCAAAACAATTGTAGGGTCTGATCGAGAGGTCTATATTGCAGTAATTTAGTCCATACGCGTTCCTCCGCAAAGCAATAGAATCGATCCTGACGGTGTGGAAGTACCATACCGCTGAAATGAATCACAATAATATTCACAATCTATATTATAATTTATTTCCTTGTGGAAGCGTAGAATGATTTTCTGTGTCGTTTTGCTGCACCGCTGACCCCAGAAAGTCTGATAAAAATATTACAAACATACACATACACACACAAAGCCACAATATCTGGCTGACAGGGTCAAACTATTCGCGCGTCTCGATACGACTTTGAAATGAATTTTATCAGTAGACACAAAAAGGCTGAAAATTTGCCCTGCAACTGCACAGCATGGAGTCAGCTTATATTATATCATATAGGCATTATGGACCAACACCACCATTCTCATAATCTTGTGGATAACTACAGTAAGGCTGATATTATTAGAAGATTACAAAGGTTACAAGTAATCTAGCATGCAAGCTACCTTGTGGGCATTAAACTTGATTTATAACTGACATACATATAGTAAATAGCTGAAGTATGCTTTTTAAAGTTTGGTTTTTAAATTTAGTGTTATAAAAACCCAAACTACAATGTTGTATGAGAAATTAGTAAAACACTACACGCAGAATAGCACCAAACATTTTTTTTTAAGTTCTATCTTTTGCTTTGAATATACAAAATCAAAACTGAGTGTCAAAATATTTATAAATAAACTTTATTTAAACGAAATTGACGCATAAATATGATTCTATATAAGAGTGACGACACAAGTCAGTAGCTGCGAGTCGGGGCTTATAGGAGACAATGCGGAACAATCCTGCTAGGTTTTCCAACTGAAGACGCTTCCACACTACTCATGTTCGGGCTTACTCGTTGATGTTGACACTACAGGTGATTATTGCCGGGGTGTACAGGCAGCTACTCTACCGATACTGTAGCGAAATCCTCGAGGAAACGGCTTCAGCTGATTGCGTTGTTTGGACTCGGGCTTGTGAAACCGTCCTCACGGGAACACGAGCCATAGAGTGGACATACAGTGGCAGCTCTGATACCGCCGACTGATACTCCCGATGACCACAAGAGACGACACCACGACCGCATCTTTCATTTGCAGCTCTGTCTATCCAAGTTATACGATGTACGAATGGATTTAAATCTTTCTATCAACCAGTAAATTGAACTATGATAAGGAGGTGCTTTTCCTCACTTTTATACAATGTTTTGTATTTTACAAAGGATAATATGCTTTTAAGAGACGCGTTTATCATTTAAATTGTTACAACAGTTTAAAGACACTCGGAACTAAAGGGTTTGAAAAATAATATACGCTCCAGAGTATGTTTTTATACTTTTAGAGGAACATAAAGTCGACAGTTTCAATGACAGAAAACTACAGCCAAGTGAACGGAGAAGTATATAACAAATCAAATTATCTTGTTTTGAAGAATAAAGGGAACCCATATGTAGCACTAGACCAGCTCCAATACTCCAAACCACAGCATGCAGCCAAGTGCTCATTTTAATACCTGGTGAAGTACCGAGTACCATATGACATCAATGACGTATATGCAGCGAGAAGCCAGAAACCACCCACTCTGTAATTTTACGCGTCTGCCTTAAAGCTCTTGACTAATGTTAAAGTAGATAATGAAAAATCTATTTTTGTTTCTCTAAAATCAAAAGATGTCTAACAATATTACATGTTTATTGGGAGTTTTAATTTTGAAAGTAACATCTAGTGTAATGATTTTGTTATATACTCTGAAGGCATCCATCTTTCGAAGAATAACATTTCCTAAACCACCAGTCTTAAAAGGATATGATAAAACTTAAATTTTCATATTTACATTTTTAAATTTGAGACACCACAGAATTTCAACACCTGACACGTGCTTGTCCTTTCTAGAAACATCTCCTTATATTTTTCTCCAAACATTTTTCTATCACTTTAATTTCTACAACAGCAAAATTTATATATATAACTTTCTGGGAATAATTTCCCTAAACATATTTTGGTATAACTGTCACACTGACAGACGTTTACAACTCAGTTCAAGAATTTAATTAAAACACTTCCAAACAGTCACATAAGAAAAGATTTTTAGTGTTATGTAACTATTATGATAACAGAGAAGCAGTATCGGACTTCTGATTAGTAGAATAAGCGAGTGATTTACCAAACTTAATAACCCACACCGGAAAAAAGACAAAACTTAATGAGAAAGAAACTATTTTCGGTGTCAGGAAGGCACGGTGAACATATTTTTGGAACTTCATGGAATTTTAATCCTTCCTTAACTGTAACTAACGTGACGTTCCACTTTGAATCAAAACTTGCCAACATGGTTATGAAAGTGTCAAACACCGAGGCTCAGGTAGTTAGACAGGATTCTTGACGAGGAGACCAGACCACATCGAAGTGTTTTCCATGTTGCATTTAAGCCTAGTACGTGGCAAGAATTCGAATACTGACCCAGTGTCCTAAAATATACCAGCATACCAAGTAGAACAGAATTACAAGACCGTTTCTGTGGAATGTCTGATATTGAAAAAAAAAACACTAACGAGATATACGAGGTCCACACAAGATAAGATGTTTGATTTGCTCGAAAATTAAACGTTTATTAAAAGAGTTAAGAATCTGCGTGGTGTCTATACTTACAAATTTTCCAGCAATACGCAGTTTATGTCGTCACAGAGAATATTTTTGTAGCCTGCTATACTGCACAGGCTGTAAGCCTATTTGCATTTCATGTATTTGAAACAGACAAGACTATCTACAAACTATCTGATATTAGCACGCACAGAGACCAAAATAATTTTCTGCAATTCAAATACAGTCAATTAAATATATTACCTTGCTAGGTGGCCTTACTCTACAACTTTACGTCTGGAGTAGAATATAATTTAAATTACTTCTTTGCGATTTCTGGATATTATTGTTAATGTTTCTAATAGGTTCTTTGACTAAACTAGTTTATACTTCCCTTATATTTTAGAGCATATGTGTGTAGTTACAGGGCAATGGTTTCCATTAAAGTCCGAAAATAAACATATTGTTGACATTAAGGCATAATGTTACAAGTTTCATAATTAAAATAATCAACAACAAACATATTAGTCTGTTTACAAAAATGATTTGAACGTTCTTTTATTTCATGAGCACATACGGCATCAAATATAGGGTCTATTCAAAGTAAATGAAGTTTAGATGATAACATTTCATATCAGATATTCATCATATATAAGAGCTATTGTTTGTGCACTTTCTGTAAAGAATGGGTAGAAACATAACTCATTTCAGTATGAGGAATAATAATTATTAGTTTTATCATTACTTTAGAATGAGCAACTGACAGTTAATATTGTCAAACCATTCCGTTTGTCATTAATCCGACAGCTGTCAAGGAAGACATGTGACAGACATGACACGTTTTACAAGTCAGACTGACACACCTTACTCATGAACAGTGGGGCGAGGCTTTCATGCTTCCGACGTGGTTCATATGAGTGCCACGTATTACTGCTAGGCGTTTTATTGTTTTCCAGGCCGATCGCAATGATTGCTCGAACACTGGGATTTGTGTTCGAATCCCACTCGAGGCATCGATTTGTGTCCGCGCTTTTTTATTCCGTGATGGGCGGAGTCCCGTCTAAGCAGTCCTACCAATTCAAAAGGATTAAAAAGTTTGTCAGAAATGTTTCCACAAAACTTTAGGCGCAGCTGTAAAGATAGAGCACACCATTATTATGAGCAGGACCAAAATTCGTGATATTTGACACCTATCAAATCTAATTAGGGCCAATTATATTGGTCTTAATGAGTATGGAACAAAATGGTGAAGTAAGCCTAATTCTTATCATTTATATGTAACCTCCTTTTTCCATAAGAATGCTTCAAGGAGGAATACACATAATTAGGTGTTTTAATACTTTTAAATATGTCTTAATGTTATGTGTGAAATACTTTAATGTGATGGTGAAGATTACCGTCCCGATAATTCGAAATTTTGAGATTTTGTTTGATTGCTGCCAGGCGTAAAAAGCAAGTATTATCGGCCGTTCATGATTAGTTAATTTAGTTTTAACATTTGATTCGTTTAGCTGTCGGGTCTTCGAATAGATTTACATTCGATAATAAGTGAAACACGTTCTAGAATTAAATTAAATGTTTGTTGTAACTGAATCTTAGATTGGCCAAAGTTTAATTTATGCGTATTTGGAAAGATAAAAATCTTATTCAGGGGACATGGATACATAAAGTCTGATACCAAGTCGATGGTTCAATCTCAGCAGGATCTATCTCTACGTATCGTAGTTTTCTTAAAAGACACATTGAAAACTTCATGAAATCAGACTCAAGCATCTAAAAGAAGAAAGGCAGAAAATGAACAACGTTTATCAATGTGAGAGTTAGATTGTGATTTCTTTAGTTTCATTTCTTGGCCCATACCAACATTTCTGTCACAGTGCGTTTGTCAATGACGTACACTTTCTTTCAGAATGCTTTCTTTGAAATCTCTCTTTGGCATCGATATACATTTACTGCAGATACAAATGCGCACGTGAAAATAACTGGACACTCCCCTTGACCAATTACAGACATATCGAAAAATCGAAGTGTTTTGGTGACAGAACTGCTACCTTTAAGCGTTCAGACGGGCTAAATATATGCTGATAGTATTGTTATAATACTTATTTTGCAGACGATTAGGTAATAATGATAGTTTAAGACGATAAATTACTTACATGAATTCATAAAATTAATAGTATGCAAATTTGGAATGACAATTTATAAAAAATGTACGAAATGTAATTTTCCTTTTCGTATATCTCCGTCATCAGGGTCCTGACGATGTAGGCAGAACGCACACTTGGATGGTCGGTAAACTTCAACCAGAATACATGGCGGCGTTACATCCCAGAAGTCAGTCCGCTTACAAAGATGAAATGTTTCCCTTTTAAATAACCGACTCTTAAGACACAGGCCTATTAATGACTTAGTTTTTTGAGGATAAAACTGACTAAGAAGGTAGATAAATACAGTGTGTAGCTCCAAATTAGATACTGCTTGGTATGTACCTTTGTGGTTTACGGTAGCTTATCTGTTCCCACCAGCACAGACAGACAAGTGCATCAGGTGTGTGTTTACTGTGCTAGTACCGGCAGTGAGATATGAGCTCGTAACACAATCCTACCTAAATACAGTGCACTACAACATAAACACTAAGATATCAGTACACGGCATATTTTGAGGTAGACAAGGCAAATGAATACAACGTAACACAGTACAAATTCCTTATTTGTCACTTTAATTGCTTCAATCAGGCTCCATAGTTTAATCTGCAAACTTATTTGTTAGTAGGGAACTTAAATTTCAAAAAGAAAAATTGACTGACATGGAAAATGTTCATAAAGCAAGAGCTATATCATGTTTCACTACTGAATGATGTTACAGAACCTTGTGAATAGTGAATAAGCCTTGCTGCGATAGTAAGTTAATAGCATTTTCAAGAAATATCCACAGAGATGACTGTTTACCAAGACGTTGCAAGATGTATTCTGGTAGATATTGATCGATGTTTCAGAGGAGCTTACTGCCTCTATGATCAGGGCGATGAGGGGTATTACGTTCCTCTGAAACACTGATTAGTACCAGACTACACGGTGCAACATTCCTCAGAGAACCTAAAATCTCACCAAAGAGTCATGCAGTTTTTAAAAAATGTCCTTCCATAAAACTCCGATTTGGAGCTTCAATTATGCTTAATAACAATGATAAATGTATGTCATATTTAGAAGTTGAATCACTGTTATTTTTATCTAAATATAGGCTAAATTATAATAAAGTATAAATCTAAAAGCTCATAAGGGTGAGATCAATAAATACAGAAATGTAAGTAAGTGACTTGTTTATCGTGTTTTTCAATGTTAAGTATAGAACACGAGCACCTGAAACTGTATCCATCCGCCACAGTGATGTCGGAGAATGCTGAAATAAAGCCACACTATGGAAATCCTCGTTGCAAATGTGCGTACGTGCTTAACATTCAACATCAGAATTCTAGTTTGTGCATTTTACCCCAACTGCCAACATTTAGTTTCTACTCTTCGCGTGCCTGTACGTGCATTGCTGTATATTTCACGACGTACATACAGGTTCTCCTGAAAGTCTTACAATCACAATTTCCATTAGAAACTATTTCAAGTTCCTATTCATCTCTCATAATGAAGAACAATAAATGTCGATATTTAAGAACTCCCATATTTTATGGAATTACTCCCATTCAGTTTCACAAAATGTGCGTGCATGTGAGTGTGAGTGTGTGTATGTATGTATGTATGTATGTATGTATGTATGTATGTATGTATGTATGTATGTATGTATGTATGTATGTATGTATGTATATATATATATATATATTATAGCAGGATATACATGTCATATGTTGCAGCATCATTCGATTGCCTCAAGTTGTGACTTCGTTCCAGTTTGTGAAAAGCGTTCTGATTAATTCACAAAGACAATTAATATAACTCTCTTCTTCCTTTTCCGGTTTAATAATGTTTGTACATTTTCCGGTACCCTTTACGGGTCCCCAACTATTCAGTTGGCTTAATCTATGGACATTTGGTAGGACTCCTTGGACGAGGGATCGGCCCGTCGCACACAGGACAACACAACACA
This sequence comes from Zootermopsis nevadensis, assembly GCF_000696155.1. Next base: position 134,713 of record NW_019059836.1, read on the forward strand.
GAAAAACATCCAAGGCTTGAGTGGGATTCGAACCCACGGTCCCTGTGACCAAGCGGCACAAGACTCACGCCTCAGACCAGGGGACCACTGCGGGCCCCAATTAATATAATTCATATATACCTATTTATGGCGCCTATGATAAAACTAGTTGAAACAAATTTAGTACTCAGAGACAAGATTTTAACCAATAAGAAAGGAAGATAACATATCGAGATTATAAAATTGGGCTATATGGAGGATTATGTTTTATTAGTGGATTATGAAATAACTAGAGCCTGTAATGCCCATTTGAACCAAGTAAAACGTCACAGCACTTTTATCAAGTCGAGGTAAATCTTGAACTGTTTTCAGAAATTGTAATTTTGAATTCTGAAGTGTTGTGTGTAAGAAAGTCAGTGGAAATAAACAACAAGGAAAGTTAAATGGAACATTAAGAACGTTGTTTAATTAGTCTGTACTGCCGTTCAAGCATATTTTCGTTTTATGAGAAGTCTCATCTAATTAGACTAAGAGCACAATTAACAAAGGTTAATTCCTCAACATTTTAACAACACAACGTTGTGATTTTAATGAATTGTAATTATAGGCCTATTATTACCTCGTATAACAAGTTTACTACAACATCTAAATAGACTTATACAGAAAAATGGCAAGAATCTAAAGCAAACTACAACAGCATTTTCCATTATTTTCACAGATTTCAAGACAGCTTTCAAAGCACGTATCTAATATAAATTATTTCTTACACAGGGGCAAACATTTTTTAGTTCGATACTCCATCCAGGCCCACTGTGGGCCAACACAACCTCGTGCACAGTCTATATTAGGAGTAGATCGGCCGGAACGTGAAGCTGTCCATTCACGTTTAACAAGTGATGAGATTAAGAATGCATGAAACTTTGCCTTACTTCCCCGCATGACTTTATGACACTTTTCTAAAGCACAGAACTACTTTAACTTTGGCATATTCTTGCAGGAGAAAAGGGCCCAGTCAGAGCGGTAAGGACGACGGTAGAAGCGTCCTTCTACCGCAATTCGCCCGCCTTCGTGGCAGTGTAAACACTGCCTGTAGGATGAGTTCACGGTTCATGCACAAAACTGGCCCCAGGCTTGCATCATCATGCATTCCAGTCCATCCGAACCACTGAAGGTTCCTTGCTACCTCAAGTTCTCTGTTTACTGGGGTAGGCAGTTTATACGTCACAGAGCGACCAACATGAAACACGGACTCGGCTGTGCGAAGGATCAGTTACTTGATTCCTGAGAAACACCCTTGCAAAGTACTTAGCCGATTTAATGAAAATCTAACAAACATTCCACAGAACAAAATGTTATATCTGAAAACAAAACGTTAACGAAACAAAACTCGACCTATATCTGGAGTGTTCTCTTCTCTACAGTTGTTCCATCTCTGCAGACGACATTTACGGTTATTGAACATGAATAAAGTAGGATTTTAGGTTTTCACAGCGGGGAGTTTGAAGATAGCTGTCTTCCGGGTTGTTGCACCGTGTAGCCTAGCAGAAGAACCGACGTTTCAGAGGTCCTTTCTGCATCTATCATCAGGGCGAATTTTCAGAACGGGAGAAAGGTAGCTAATAAATTCCTCCAAATTCAGAATAGATTAAGTACTGGGATCGTTTACTGCCATTAACTTCAGAATATTTTGCCTTCCAGTTATTTCGTGTGAGTGTGAATTTTCTTCCGAAACTTTGGTAACCACCTACAAGTCTCAAAGGACCTTCAGATTTCGAGTTCCTGAGTGTTTTTAAGGATTGACGGGTCTTATAAAACAATACAGGTGCATCCTACTTTAAACCTACAGAGTATGGTGATCCACACATTGCTTAGTAATAGGCGAGAAACTCACTTTCACAAAAACTTTATTTACTGTGAGGGATTAAGGAATTCCACAGTGGTTGGACGAGTGGCTGGCTTGACAGAATTAAGCAAAACTTTGGCGCTATTACAAGCTTATCTTCCACCAAAGACTCATTCACCTCTGCCTTGCACGAACGGGAAATTTAACTGAGGTAGTTTTAACGACAGGCATCCTTAATCTGGGTTATGCTACAGTTGAATTCAGGTCTACAAATTAGACATAAATACGAGAGATATTACGGAAACCCGTAAACCTTAGGGCAATAAGAAATTACACTCAGTGATGTAATAACCAAGCCCTCGATGTAGTACTTGACAGGCCGATAATCGCCCAAGTACTCATGCAACCGCAGGCTTTCCAAGGACATCAAATTTTCACTTCGTGTTCACAACAGACGGCATTATATCAAGTTTACATAAAATACCCGGGTCTGGTAAGACGGCCCTACAAATGGATGAACTGATTAATTAAAGATATAATTACTATGCAGTTTGTCTAAAAAATTTCGTGATAGTGATGCGCTGTACTTACTTACAGAGATGTGCGTAATAAAGTTTTATAGTAAAATACAGGACCTACAAGTATATCTCGAGTCGAGTCAGTCTCCATTCACGCAAAATTCACAATTCAATACGAAAGAAAATTCAAGCCTGTATATATAATAGAACACAGAATTCGAAACCCAACTTGGAAACCATTGATTAATAATTGACTTAAGAAAGTGTGAAAAAAGAAAACCTTTACGCTACCTTACAAAGACTAGATTCCTGGTGTGTGGGTATTTGCAGCAAGGCACAACGTTCAATTTTTATTTCAGCGTGAGAGCAGGCATTCTGTATGCCCTTCTGCTATTCAGATGCTGTAAGCGATATATTTATTCAAGCTCTAAACAAGTGTACACGAAGAGTATTTTATTTTCCCCTTTATGAGCACTCACGAAAACTATTTTTCATTACTCAACACTGAATGGAAACTGATTTTATCTATTGTGCTTTCAACGACAGGTTTCTTCGTTCAAGTTACACGCTGAATAACAATTTCTTTGAAGTACGCATAATTATAGCGGGAACATGTCTGTTTTATGCATTTTAATATATAATCCCTAATCGACAAATAATTTGGAGTTTATCTTAGGTTGTTCGATTTTAAACCCTTGACGTTACAGAAAAAATGCTTATATCATATCTGAAAGATGTTTGGTTTTTTCACGTAATTATTAATTTCCATGTGTAATACTGTGAGAAACGATGCGAAATGCCTGTGAGTTCAAATGACAAATTTTCTCTAATTTTGACAAAATAAATTAAATTTCGAAGTGTCCCATTGCCTGTTGCTGCAATTGGATTATGCTCTACTAATGACGAGAGGATTTAATATATATTTACCAGCAATTATTCCGGCTTAAAAATTATTAAAACATAAAATTTGAAAACTACGAAAAATTCACAGGTTAAAATGTTCGATAAACTGAAATTCTTGCTATTATTGTCCTTTAGGATAACATAAATTCTGTCTCAAAGCCAAGTAACATAAATATAGAACTGTAAAGCATACAAACGAGAAACAAGTCTAGGTCCATTGATATTGCGTACGATACTGCAATTATACCTTCCCATAACTTACCATCTGACTAATTATTTCAGTTTACATTGCGTATTTCTGTCGTACAGAATGTAGGTTACGCGACACTGAACTTTGTACACAGGAAGTACATAATAACGTTGGTGGAGTTTTAGCTTTCGGTTTTAAAACCATAAATTTTAAGCTTAGTGTGAAGATGACACTACTTTATGACTTCCATTTCGCCATCCCGATGTTAACATAAGGTCCAGTAAAATACGTAAATAGTTTACAGAACCTAAGTGTAGAAAAATGCTTTTTGCGTTGCATTACAAAATACTGGACCAAAATATTTTCTTTTAATTTAAACAATTTTTTAACAAAACACTACATTCGCAAGCCTGCACCCTACAACAATAACCGAAGAAATGCGTGTTGCCTAGTTCTTTAAGAAAACAGAGACAGACAGACATGGACAGGCTTATGTGATGTTCTTCGTTTACGACAGAGCGTGAAGAACACCTAATAAATATGATATAAAGTTTATCAACGTACATTTTAATTTACTGAATTTCCGGCATATGTGAAATGACGCACACTTAAGAGCCATGCGCCTTCCGCACAACACAAAATGACAAGACACAATTCCGATAAATACTAAGATAATAAACATTGCAAACCCTTTCTCGAGACAACCGACTTCTGACGTAGTCTACATGTAGAATTACACGTTCAGGGTGTTCAACAGTTTCGACAGTTTCTGAATTAGTGTCAACGGTTCTCGTTTCTAAGAAACAATGAGGCTTATTAAGTAAAATGTTTTGACAATCCCGATTTATTACGAGCAACTTAATTCCTCCTTCTGCGTGATAAGCCTTTCAGTTCTCTAACTAATGTTTCACGTAACTAACGACATTTTATACGATCGGCCTGCAGCTCTGCCAGGCATGTCAATATAAACACTGTTTTATTTGTATGAGAATTTCGACGAGTTTCTTGACACAGAAACTTATTCTTGAAGCATTCTCATCAAGCACACTGCATTAACCTCATCATCTTTGGAATAGAAACGGAGGCATTCCACATTAAAAGAACTCAGATGCTGAGCGAATCCAAAACTGCTTACTGCTTCCTGGGTACATTTCACACTGTATTTTGTATATTTGTTGCATAGAATACAAATAATAACGCAAAATGAGAAGGTAAAGTGTGTCATAATACGTTTACTGACGTATCGGATGTCCTCGCTGCCACCATCATCAGAGTGATCGCACCGTTTAAGGTTAATTTAATAATTATAGTCGCTTGTAAAAATTGAGAAAAATGATCCAGACGTTATTGCTAATTAATTTCAATAAATTTCACAGTTATTAAAATAAATATACCATAATTAAACACAAAGAACGTGATTGTATATTTATGTACTATCTTTAGAGTAAGTATATTTCAGTACTTAGGTACCTTTACATAATTAGACCCATTTACGTTGTCTGTGATATAATTTATATGTTCGAGAACTTTCTTAAATATCCGCATATTTTCAACAAAAATAACCCGAAACAAATAACCTGATAGTATGGATTAGGGCTCTTGTGTTATGTAAATTAGCAAAGTCTACCCAATTCACTGAACATTTACAAATGAGAATAACAGTGAAACTAAATTGTATGAAATCTCTTCGTTTATAAATAAAAACCAAGAATCTTCCTAATGTAGAACTTCACATTTAATACTCTTGTCTTTCGAGAGTGCTGGGACATAATAACAGCTTCTTAATCCGTATAAGATAATGACATAGGCATGGATACACAAGAGCTTGAAACAGAAACTCCGATTCAGTAACGTTAGAGCCTAAGACATATTAAATCTCGGGGGAAGATATTTTCATTTGACAAAAAAGTGTAATTTATTGAGAAACGTCACTTACACCGTTAGATATTTTTCGTTACTGTACTTTAATACACACACATAAGACAACAAAAACACGTAACGTATCCCACCCTAACGTAAACTAAGCAAATACTACTCAACCCAGGCGGTTAAAGTCGGTTAAATTAGGATAGCTTATACGAGACAAGGGAAGAAGGGTCAAGACGGTTGAGCAGAGGACAGAAGAGAACAGAATTGAAGTGAAAGCAACAGAAGAGAATAGGTAAAATGAGAGAAGGGAGAACAGAGAGGAAGAGAGTGGATAAGAAAATAGAGGAGGAGGAAGAAAGAGAGAATAAGAGAAGAGACGAAAAGATTTGAGAAGAGAGTGACAGGGAGAGAAAAAAGGGGGAGGAGGGAGAAAAGAGGGGTAAGAGAAGAGGTGAGAAGAGGAGAGAGAAGACAGATAAAAAGAAGTGAAGGGAGAAATACACAGAAGTCAATTTAGAAATGAAAATGGGAAAAGATGAGAAGAGAGAAGAAGGGGAGTGGAGATGATAAACGTAGGTACTAGAGGAGAAGATGCATGGAAAGAGTAGAAAAGAAAGAAAGAAAGGTGCTCAGAGGATGAGAAAAGAGAGAGTAAGGGAAGAAAGGAGAACGGAAGACAGTAAAAGAGAGTTGACTATAGAGTAGGTTAGGTTAGATCAGGTTTGGTTAGGATGGGTTAGGTTAAGTTAGGGCGTTTGTCACCAAAGATGAACATGGATAAACGTCTAATCTCGATTTGGAATAGTCTACCTATAATTCAATATTACATGAAAGCTAAGGAAGCTACTGAGTAAAATATTTCGCATGTCATATAATTTTTCGCTTGCTTATTTACGTACATATTTTGTATAGATTTTTTTCTGCCACTTTCGCTTAACTATGTAACTCCAAGTGAAAGAACTTGACGAACAAGCCTAAGAAAATTTCCGAATAACCATTAAATGCTATCAATTAAAACTGTTTTACGAGAATATTATATAAACGCAGAAGTTTAAGAACGAGTTACCTAGCGCAAATCTTGGAATTAACGGCGAAACAATGTTGAAAGTAATAACTTTAATACTATAAAACACTACAACTTTACCTATTATTTTGTATGGGTATGAAACTGATTCTGTACATTAACGGAATAACACATATTAAGGGTGTTTGAGAATAGAAGACTGCGGTGAATGTTAGTATCTATGACGGATGAGGTAACAGGAAGATGGAGAGACTTACGTAATAAGGAGTTTCATAATTTTTTACTTTAAACCAAATATTATTATGATGATCAAATTAAGTAGGATGATATAGGCGGAGACGAGAGATACATATGAAATTTTGTCTCTAAACAGGCACCTGGAACTTTGTGCGCGAATATTGAATAACAAGAAGCTTGCTTCCGCACGAAATATTAGTGTATGTTTACAATTACAAACCTGGCGAGTGTACAAAACTTCCGAGATTATACTGGGAAAACTTCACTGAAAGATCAGCCGTGAGAATATGAAATTAGTTTCCAAAGTTTCTTAGTTTGCATATGCCTAAATATCAGGAAATAACATGCATTTCTGAGGATTTCACTGAATTAACTTTCCTCAAAAACACGAATTCTTAAAATTTGATGTATTCAAAACCTGTACGAGTGAAAATTGTAAGTGTAAATAATTGATTAATTTTAATTTTAAAGTTCATGTCGTCCTCATCATATGGACTGAAGCATTTGGAGGAAAAAAAAGAGTCATAGTCACACGAGTCCCAGACCGTGTCTCCTTTGCGTCCTACAGAAGTCGCTTTGTTCCCTTTTTCATTTTGCCTGGTTTTCTGTTTCGTTGACTTTTGCATAATCGAAAAGGTTCCGCCACCAACATGTTTGCGAAACCTTGCATTAGAATAAGAATGTGGACATCGTTTTTGTCTATCTTGCTGGAAATAAAAAATGAAGAATGATCTGTATGTACCCTGAATGTAGAAAGGCTAACCTCTCAAAGTCTAATTTCAGAACTACGTATTTTTCATCTGATTTTTCCGGGACTCAACAACTTTACATTTCATTCCTCCTCACGTGACCACTAACAGCGTGGTAGACAATAGGCCAATGCGAGAATGTTCCGGTACACTGCAGATTCCAGACTGTGTCACTGAAGCAAGATACAATTGCATGTTGCGTGCAAAGGTTTGTACTTACACAGGACCTCAAGAGTGAGCGTGTGTTTCAAGGGCTTCTCATCCTTCTGTAGCATAACAGAGTTGGCTCCCTTGCACGTGAGTACTTCCCCGTTCTCGAATCTGGTTGCCGTAAAGATCAGAAGACTACGGGTTTCATACGTTCCGTCCTCCTGAAACAAACCAGTATTACAATACACATTAAAAAGGCAATCGACCTTTTCCCATGTGAGACCACAATTTTAATGCAACCAGCAACTCCCACACAGCACGCTCGTCATTTCCTGCAGAGACTTAGAATAAACTTTCTTGACGCAGAATTTACTAACCTCGTAAGAGACGAACATAAATTTGTACCGATGGAGGGTGATTACGCAGAAAGAAACAGTTGACAAATGCATTTACAAGTTGAAAACAGAATTAAATACTGAGGGACATTTATTATGTTCACCGTCTTGACAACATTTAAACTGATAGGTGAACCTTACAGATTTGTAGGTTGATAGCCTATCACCTATTTACGAACTGATACCAACTAACCCTATGAATTCTCAACGCGATACCTGACCGCTTGAATACCTAATATGGAACCCGAGATATTGAATTTTTAAACAACGTACCATGCCGTTCCACTGTAATTCACTATTGCAAAGGGTTGTCATTAGACTTGACAATCCGCAGTTAATGCCCACGCGACCACATTAATAAATCCCAAGCCATGCGTGAATACGCTCCAAGTCCCCGTCTTCTGTCGGAGTGTATGTCCGGTTCTGCGACAGGTAGGAGGAGCACACGGACAAGCCGCATTCGACAGGCGGTACTAGAAACGGCTTTCAAATCCCGTTCTCTTGATCTCTGAGTCGGAAAGCTTCCATGTGAAAATAACTCACTTTTTAACATGCAACACATTTTAGTGCGCATTATATCCTCCAAGACAATAGGTGATATTTTACAAGTAATCGAAAAATCCCACCGACAGGCAAACTGACCAACAGGAGCTCTTTCTGCGTCACCAACATAAAAATCCTGTAATAGGATCCTGCTATGAACTACTTTAGTTGCATCTATGCAGTCATAATTTAAGGTATTATGATAAATTTTAATAAAAGACAAACTTGGGCCTGTTGTTAATCGAACACTATGCAATAAAGACGTAGTCCCGTGTTTAACAAAGCACCACACCATGAAGACTTAGAAGGAGCGGAGGTAAAGCTCCACATATACTTAATTTCAGTACTAACTACTAATATTAATATCAAACTAAACTTTGTATACCCGCATCATAGTAAAGCAATCACATCAACAGAATAAGCGTTTACTTAACGGATTGGATACTAAAAATGACTCAATACAAAGTAGTATTCTAGGCTGTAACGTCGCCCTTTGCAAATAAAAGAAGCGCAACTTTGGGGTATCCTATGTAAAGTTCTACAACACTAATTCATAAATTCAAGCACTGGATCATTTACTTGTTAAGTAGAACAGGATGGTGGACCTGCAGAATACTCCTAAAATTTTGTTCTGAATATGCATTAGGGTTTACACCTGGTAAAAGCTATGTATTCAAGCTTCCAAATAAATGTCTTTCAAAAACACACGTCTTAAATGAAAAAAGAACACTGTGCAAAACGGACTTGGCGATACAAATACGTACCTAAGCAACGAAAAACTATCTGGGGTTGAGATTTGAACTCGTGACCTCCCAAAAACGAAGTAAGATTCCGCGGGGCAATAACGCGATCTTCGGTATACGTAACAGGCATACACTGTATGAGATTTGAGATGTTAAGGCTGCGATGGACTTCAGCCCTGCAGATGGAGGTAGCACGTTCAGCTGAAACGTTGGTACCGACATTCAAGCACATATTGTGCCACAACTATAAACGCCAACAAGAAGGGCATACACTACTTTATATTTAATTTTGTTACGGATTCAAGAAGTGTTTCAAATAAAATTAGGTATATCTTTACCTCAGTTTTAGAAACGTAACAAAGTTCAACTTGAGATTCACGCAGAATACGGTGTTATTGCTGAGCGGTATAGGCCACAATTTAAATCGCCCAACGTTTTATTTTCAAACAGAAAGAAATATTCTACATATTTTCATATTTATACGTACCCTACTGAAGAACTACATGAAGTCCACTTTTCTACTTTTTTATACAGAACTACATATGCGCATGTCCACAAAATGTTCACAACCAAACATGTTTAAGTACGTAAAGGCACCTCATAAAATGTTTATACGAACGCACACTGGCCAACATAAACCGATATTGCACTTTTAAAGTAATCGTCAAAGGAAGTCGGAGAGACAAGAGTTTCTTTCAGCTTGAGTACCCTTTTTTCACGTTTTGGTATCGGAAATAGTATTTGCTTTTAAGCTTCCTTAAGCCTCTT
>NW_019059836.1:144655-157828 GCF_000696155.1 Zootermopsis nevadensis
TTTCGATACAAATGAATGCTCAACGTAAAGTACTTATTTTGCTCAATACATTCTGCCTTCAACATATCACATTCGAAAAGTGACGCTAAGCAGAGAGTTTTTTTTAAACAAATCATCGGTGTTGTAACTCAAAATATAACATTTGCAGAATAATACGCATTGAGATGACAAAGAATAAAATTAATAAGCGGCCTTTACTGAGATCCTAGGTAAAGAACCTTCAAGTTGAAAGAAGTAGTAGTAATTTAGGGCTTTTGAATTCAAAAGTACGTTTATCGGAAAATTACTGGCTGTTCGTTGAAGTAAATTTATGAAGTCAGATAGGGAAATTGGTAAAAGAGTTAGTTGTAGAAGCAGCCATTACAAGGCATCAAGTTCGTTTCTCACACGAAGGACTGAGTTCCAGCCTCACCATCCAAGTTACATCTAAAAGGGGTGGAAGAAAATATGTCATTATCTTATAATGTCGTTCGACGGTGTGATTAAATCATACTACACGTGTCTTACAAGGCTGGCGTACAACCATCCACTAAAAGAATTAAGAGAAAGGCACACGGAAACACTGTTGTGTATTTTCACTACGCTTTTTCAACTGCTAGGATGTGAAGCAACGAACGACAGTACTACTGTGAAAAATAAATTGGAATTAAAGATAAACGGAAACAACGCAACAGATAAAGAAACAAAACGCGATAAAGATTAAAACAATGAAAAATATACAGACTATACAGACCTATAAAGAAGGTAAATGAAACGAAAATAATATAAAGATTTCTGTCTTCTGGGTTCTTGCGCTGTGTAGTCTGGTCGATGTTAACCAACGTTTCAGAGGTCATACTGCCTCCGTCATCAGCGCGATGAGTATGAAGATTTCTGTCTTCTGGGTTCTTGCGCTGTGTAGTCTGGTCGATGTTAACCAACGTTTCAGAGGTCATACTGCCTCCGTCATCAGCGCGATGAGTATGAAGATTTCTGTCTTCTGGGTTCTTGCGCTGTGTAGTCTGGTCGATGTTAACCAACGTTTCAGAGGTCATACTGCCTCCGTCATCAGCGCGATGAGTATGAAGATTTCTGTCTTCTGGGTTCTTGCGCTGTGTAGTCTGGTCGATGTTAACCAACGTTTCAGAGGTCATACTGCCTCCGTCATCAGCGCGATGAGTATGAAGATTTCTGTCTTCTGGGTTCTTGCGCTGTGTAGTCTGGTCGATGTTAACCAACGTTTCAGAGGTCATACTGCCTCCGTCATCAGCGCGATGAGTATGAAGATTTCTGTCTTCTGGGTTCTTGCGCTGTGTAGTCTGGTCGATGTTAACCAACGTTTCAGAGGTCATACTGCCTCCGTCATCAGCGCGATGAGTATGAAGATTTCTGTCTTCTGGGTTCTTGCGCTGTGTAGTCTGGTCGATGTTAACCAACGTTTCAGAGGTCATATAGGAAGAAAAAAAATGTAAGAAAAGAAAGAAATTAAGAAAGGAAAAGGAAGTTAAGAGAGGGGGAAGGAGCGTCATACACTACGCAGTATGTGGTTCTGAGAAACTGGACGAGGAATGTATTACACTTTCGCATAAAGATTGAATTCAGTTTTGTGTTCAGTTATGCCACTTTTCCTGGTATAACCAGAATAGGAAATCTTCTCGTTTTATCATGACAGAATTGAGATCATTTTAATCATATTTAAAGATTACAATCTTCCTCGTCGATGCTTACACTACGACCCTTCAACCCTCTTCACACTATATAGGAGGTATCTCACATACGATAGCCAAATACAATGAATAACTATGGAATTCAGTAATAGAGTACAAACTGCATTTCTCTTGCTGAATTAATACCGAAGCCACATATGAGACGGAACACCGCTGTGCATTATATACAAGTTTTAATTCATATATATATATATATATGGCAACGTTTCTGAATGATGTCAGAAGGGAAAGAATTAAGAAATAAAAAATTATAATAACCGCTACTGAGAAGGCAACTTTTCTGAATGATTTCAGAAGGGAAATAATTAAGAAATAAAAAAATTATAATAACCGCTACTGAGAAACATTTAAGTCTATGTCCCCAGCAAACTGCCAACCATTCAATCGATTTTAGTACAAGTTTCGTGCCACTATGGACAACTCCAGATCGATTGATTAAAAAATATAACGAACCTTTGAAATGTGTGCAAAATAACGCTATTCAATGTAGAAAATAAAATATTTTGAATAGAAATCGATTTTGGACAAAGATCGTAATTTGTATATAACTTTGACGTAAATTCAAAATCAGTATATGATGGAAGCTGGGAATAGATTTTCTCTTGCGTTTAATAAAAATAAATAATGTATTATTGTAACTAGGAATGTGAATTTTGACTTTACAGCGCTTATGCACAAATACATAAACTGTGTGTTTTCCTGAAAGCAAAAAATTGACGTCGTGAGGATGTTTGAGTTTTTATCATAAATTTCACAAAAGCAAATAATGCCCACGGCAAAGAAATTTAAAGTAGCTGCAGATATTTACGCAAAATACATATACAAGAAATTATGATTACAGAATTCAAATTTCGATTAAAATTGGAATCTGAAACTGTTCTATGTAACCATTGCTTAGTAAAAATTTCGTACAATTTAATGAACTAAATTTCATCAAATGATGTAAAGTCTATTAAACATGAGGAACAAAGCCACTAACTTCAGCGTTTATTTAATTTTTGTTTCTTAATGTATGGGAAAGATTTCAAGAACAATTTTCAGTCAGGAAGTTTATGGTGAAGACAAATTTGTGCTTTGCTCCTAGCGATCGAAGTTGGCCATTTTGTGCTTGTCTCTTTTAATGTTACTGCTTCTGGCAATGGCCCTAAGCCTGCATTGGTAAGTACGTTTGTAAATCTTACCAAAGGTCTCTGTGAACCGAACAGCAATTATATCAGGGCTGGGCTTCGGGCCCTTGGGATTCTTCAGGGAGGGGGGAAACCTCTCCTCCAGCGGCTCCATAAATTGAGGAGAGAGCTTCCCGCGTAATCCTACAGCTCCACGTTAAAGGGGGGGGGGACTCTGAAGGGGTGAGAGGCAGGGCCCTTGAGGTGTTCTTGAAGAACACATTATAAAGCTCAGGGAAGATTATGATGCTATATTATCCTATCTGCATGATGAGAAACCCTGCATATTCTATATTCCAACCACACCCCTTGGCTCCACCCCCACATTCTGAAAAGCGAGAAAGTCACAAATAGAACTAAAAAAAGGAAATAGATGTGTTAAGAACATCTACTTATTTTTGCCGCTGAGGGTGCTGATCACTATGAGACGAGAGTAGCAGATTCATGCATTTATTTATTCTGACGTGAAGAGCTTCGTATGAGTACAGATAAATGGTATGCGAGCATGTTACTCTTATTATAAAGTTCTACCAGCTTCATTATATGAGCCGGGATAGTTCAGTCAGTATAGTGACTAGTTACGGGCTGGACGGCCGGGGTTCGATCCCCGACGGGGCAGAGGATTTTTCCTCTAGCCTCTGCGTCCAGACCGGCTCTGGGGCCCACCCAGCCTCCTCTACAATGGGTACCGGGGTCCTTTCCCAGGGGTAAAGCCGGCCGGGGCGTGATGCTGACCACTCACCCCCATCTAGTGCCGAGGTCAAGGAAGAGAGGAGCTATACCTCCACTCACCCCAAACGCCTACATGGCGTGTAGTGGGACAAACTTTACTTTTTACCCGCTTCATTATACACCAATAATTCGTTTTAAGAGGTTTAAAATAATTACTCCTTTTTTCGCTTTAACTTATTTGAAGAATGATAACCCGTTTTCGGAGTGCGTAATAAATTTTCACTACAATCAAACAAACCAAACCGTCAAAATGGTATCGTATTTTCCACGATCCCCCCGCGCCACTCCCACAGAATCGTCCTTACGACACAACACGTAAAAATCAGCAAGCTCAACTATGTACTTTAAATGCACGATTTATTATTATTTGCTGTATGATGGATATCTGGAGGAATCATGACTGACAATGAGGCGTTTTTCACCGCTAACGACAACATTAATATTAAGTTCCAGTAACTTAGAATATTTAAAGCGGACATCATATTTCTACCACACGTCAACCACAACAAAAATAAAGTTGGTTACGATATACTTCATTCACTTTGACAAAATTAAACGTAGAAGCTACTGGAAATAAAATAATTTTGACTTTCGAAAAGGTTTTACTTGTTGCGTTTACATTTCTCTGTATTGGATATAAAACATATTTATCGTAACAATGGAATATGGAGGATTATGACAAACAGCCTCTAGGACTAGGTTTAGATGGTTTCTCTATGCTTTTTTGAGGCATCTGTTTCTTGTCGTCCCAATGGTTTGTATTTCAGCCCCTGCTTTCCCACTCTACTTATTTACATTTAATGTTAAGTTTGTATTTGTATTAAATTGTGCCCCGAAAATAATTTAGTAACATTTAAAGCTGACCTAAAAGCAAAGTTTTATATACAGGCCTATAGAACAGAAACCAAAGCACTGGAACTGAAAACTTAAGCGGAGAACGGTTGAATACTTTCTAAATGTCACTTCGTTCGGAAGTCCGTGGCAAGATATATTCCGTAAATACTTCCATAGGAGGAGGTCACCAGTAACAGGATTCGTCCGCAGAATGAATGCGGTGAGTAAGCATATTTTCTGTCCAAAGTCTTTAAGTCCACAGATTTAAATGTCATCTAAATTGATACAAATAGACACGGGTGAATGTTAGGTACATTTGTAATTAATTTCTTTGAGGGTTTCTCCTCTTATCTGTTTCATCTTCTGTTCATCCCCTTATCCACCCTCTCTGTGACAGTGACAATTTTGCAAACTCTCTTACGGAAGAACACGGCAACCAGGGACGGAGTGAGATAGAGATTATAAGTATAACAGATCTAAAATCGACTAGATGAATTTCTCCCCTCCAGGCTTAAATTTTCCAAGCTTTAGTTTACATCTGAAATTATAACTCAAAGCAAAGTTCTACTACAGTTTTAGTAGTGCGTGTGTGACTATTAAAATACAATTTCATTCCAAGAAAATGCAGAGAGGCACTGAATATCTGGCCTATTATGCTTTCTTTATTCTTTTGGGAATCATCCAACCACCGCTTTAGGAGATTTAACTATCCTCCAACAGGATATTAAAATTATTCAACTTTACAACATTTACCGATAAATGAATGCTACCAAATTGTTTGACTCTGCATTTACGGTAATAACTTTAAATATATTCACCGATAAATGAATGCTATCAAATTGTTTGACTCTACATTTACGGTAATAACTTTAAATATATTCAAATTAAATAAATTTAAACAACCGTCATGCTAGAATAAACATGTTTTGCAACTTAAAAAATTAGGAACGGACACATATTTGGATCCTTACGTATCGTCAACACAAATGCAGTTACCTATCGATAATTTTGTCATTCTACATTTCGATAATGTACAGACTGGTTTTATAAAAGTAATTCAAACAGAAACGTTATGAGGATGTCCAATTTTCTCCTGATCTCTTCTTCGAAATAAATTTTGAAAAAATATTCAAATAAAATGTGATAGGAGAATAATGTTTAACCCACGGGCCTGAAAGCCAAATGCAAAACATTCTTTCTTTGTCGCCGAAGTTTATACACTGTCATTCATCGGAGCTGAAAAACTGTTACGGAACTTTGCGAAACAGTTAATGTAATATGTTTATATTTTACGGCGTAAAACATAAAATGGAATTAATGCCTGAATTTAAATATCTTTTCTGCAATAAAAAATGTCGGATTTAAATTTCTATCGCTGTATCAAATTTGTTCTAGTTACTTAGTATGCTCAACATCGTAATTATTTATCATACCCGTTTTACTGGTAACAGCTCTCCAAGTTAAACTAAACGGAACATACAAAACACGTATTTCGTATAGACGCCATTAATTAAGAGTCATATATATGCAGAGATGTCCTACTGTTATAATAGCTGTGACTCACTATAAGAATGTACAGCAGGTTACAGCACATACGCGCATGTTTATGAAACTTTGGTAAGACGAAGGATGTGAGGGTACAAACTACACCATAAACAAAGTTCCAGACTGGAACGTATAGTTCTCCCCTCTCTTATTCCACCTCAACACCTGACGCGAGAAACTTCCAGCTTTCAAAGGAAGTATGGACTACAAGAGCCGGTGCCAAATGCAACATTTCCTTGCCCGAAATGCCATAATAAAGCGTGCAAATACTACTGCCCTGCCTTCTTAGCTTAAATCATATACACATTTACAAGTGTTCGCAACTTGCATAAATATTTCGGAAATCGTGAAGTTGCAGGCACCGTGTGGAGCGGATTAGTGCTTAAGGAAAGTTTCTTTTCTTTCAGAAAGAGAAAAATACAAGTTGGCACAATGCGGTATAGAAAAAGTTTTTCATTGTAGCGTCTTAGATTACTTCGAGTTCTGCTCCTGGGCGAAACTTCAAGGAAACCAACTCCGAATTCGGATTATGTGTTTCGTGTTATCCTTCCTCTCACGTAATCTTTAATGGACGGACTTTTACAAATCAAACTGTAAAAGTAATCTGTGGTTATCTAAAAGTTAACTGATCACAGTTAGGGCAGAAAATATAAGGAATTGAAATTTACAGTTGTAAATGTTTTTAACGTCTGTCCATCATTTAGATAATAAGAGCCCTTTAGAGCTTCTGAAGGAATTAAACAAATTTACTTTTATGCTGTTAGCTCGTAATTAGAGAACCGTTAAAATGATTTAGATTATGCTGACGGTCTTTGTAATCAGTCCCGCCTATTCATCGCCCTGATGACGGAGGCAGTATGACCTCCGAAACGTTGGTAAACATCGACCAGACTACACAGCGCAAGAACCCAGAAGACAGAAAGCTTCATACTCATCGCCCTGATGATGGAGGCAGTATGACCTCCGAAACGTTGGTAAACATCTACCAGACTACACAGGGCAACAAACCAGAAGACAGAAATCTTTAAGCAGGATGCTGCAGTGGTAAAGTTGTACAATTGTTCTGATGTCGGACGGGTTACCAGCTGACCTGACAGGTTTTACGTTCTTTTCCTGTCTTTACAAACTCTAGATAGAGGTTGATCACTCATCCAAGGAGTCATAAGAAATGCCTAAATAGCTTACAGACCTCCCATATGTGAGGCGTCCAACGTTCTTCAGCGATCATACAGCCACGGAGTAAGCGAGTAAAACGCGACTATCTTTTTCTCGGAAAATACGTGCTATACAAGTCCGACATGAAATAGCCTGTGGGCAACAAACGTATGTAAGAAAAAATGGGGGTTCAATATCTTGCCTGGCATTCATGACACGAATACCTTTACATCTGTAGGCCTACTTTTACGGCCAATAAATCTAATACAAAGCAGGAGACATCCCTACTTTCTTCTACGTGACTCGTCCTTATTTTAAGTTAGATGGCTACTGGAGTTCATACGTGCATCGGGATGATGGTGAACCTATACGGCCAGTTTTCTTCCCTGTAAAACCTGCCAACTGACTTCGTATCTCCATTTATATCGTACTTACAAACTAGTGATTCTAAGAGAACTGTAGAGAATTTCTTCCTCCCAACCCTACTATACCCTCCCCCTCCTACATATACACAATATCGCCTATCGATCCCAAGTGATCCTATTCCACCCTTTCCATTACAAGAGTAAATAGGACGCTACGGTTGCTGAGACATGCAGCACTGGGGAGTACACCCGTAGGGCAAACCAAGGGAGTAAGGTGAAGGTTTCGGAATACAGAACTGCCATTGTCACAGGGCACCAATATTGGGGCTGGACCTTCCGTCTTGCCCTCAAGCATCTACTGCAAACACGACACAGGTTTAACAGGTCTCACGGGTATCAGGGAAAACAAAAGATTTACGTGAGCAGATTTTGTCTCCCCCCTGAGACTCTGAGATAATATATGCTTATTCTACAGCACTTCCTATTCCATTGGTGAATATTAGCACAACATCCACATTCAATCCAATTGGATTCGTTTTCGTGAGGGGAAAGTTTTCTTCAGCACTGGTGCATTTTACTTTAGTGTTCCTCACATTAGGTTATACAACGAATAACATGTAACTCTCTTTAGGCTAATCAGACACCATACAATTTATTTTTCTTGCGTCTCCAGCAAAGTTTGTTTGAGCGTTAGACTTCTACCAGACTTTCAAATAAAAATTACGAAGGCAATAAACAACAGGCTCATATGAAGAAACGAGAAGAGGTCGGTTCAGTTAAATAAAGTCGTCCATTTTACAACCCCGTGCATAGAAACACAGGGATGTGTTAACACTTATGCCAAAGATGAGTTATTTAGAAACACAAAGTCTGAAGTACGAGTCTTTATTTAAAGAAAGAGATAAGAAAGAAAGAAAGAAAAAGAATTATCTGACACAAAGGAAGAATAATTAACAAACAAGGACGTGTTTTTGTAATCTTATGACAAATGATGCACAACTTGCTACAGACCATCATTAGCAAACAAAACTATTATTAAATATACGGACTGAATAAATTAAAATGTTACCAGAAATAAAAACAGACACACAAAGTGAACAAATCTATGGTTTAATAAGTATAAAGACATACAAGACTCACCACAGATCGGATTTCAATTTCCATACTAGATTAATAGCAAAATAAAACCAGCTCGTTTTTGCGTGTTTCTATCATGGAGTAGACCGGAAACTTTCTCAACTCAGAATCCACAAATTATAATTCTGAACTGTCAATATTACGCTCATCATATCAAGGGCAAGGAATCGGGCAGATGAGAAATGCATACTAAATATTTGCCGGTAAACCTGAACGGAAGAGACTACTTGGGGAAACTTGCCGTAAATTGAAAACAATATCAAAAAGCGTCTTAAAGAGATACAATTTGGGGACGTGGACTGGAGTCATCTGATTCAAGAACACGGTAATGCACCTTCGATTTCCATAAACGCCTAGAAATTGATTAGATGAGCAACTGCAAGCTAGCCAAGACGAGCTCCCCCTTAGAGAGAAGCAACAACATGACACGAGAATTTCTTTTTCGCTTTATCATTCAGTGTTAAGAAATGCTCACAGCAGAATACATTAGTCGCACATTTTTCGTTCATGACATGCAAGTGGTCAAGAAATATTATTTGAATAACTCGTTGTTAGTTTGAAAATTACTACATGCGACGAAGAGCTCTGCAAAGTTCAAAGAACAGGAAATCTGAATTATTTTTCAAGCACAGCGAAGGACTACCTCATGCTGTCCAGTACTTTGTAATCGCCGATTATATTCTTCTCGGCCAGTAAAGTGCCGAACGAAGAACTAGAGAAAGTACTGTAGTTGTAGTTACAAGAACCAGGATCTGTATTATTTATAAAAATATTCTTTCAGACTGTCAGCAAACTCTCCAGTTTTTCTCAAACGCCACATGTAAAATACCAAACTAACCGCGGGAGATCTTTGTTCACCACTAAAACCCCTTATTCCATTTAATAGCTATGAGAATTTTGAAAACATCCCAGAAGTTTAACAAGAGTATTTATGCGTTTAATAAAAAAGTAATAAAATCAAAGTAGGGCTTCATCCCATTTGGGAACCCTTTTACAAAGTGTCGGTCGCCTGCGTAGGGGCTCATTTCCGTGCAGCACTAACCTTCTGTTGAGCGCGGGGCTTCAGCTACGGTGCTGCCCAATTACGTACTCCTCTTCTGTGCCCCATAATGAAACCCATTTCACCCACACCCTGTCTTCAAGACTGGGACAAACGTTAAGATGACCATTCACTGGCAGAATCGCACAATGCAGAAAGTTAAGTTCTTGCGTTCCACACAGAGAGAATTTTTAAGTGTGTAACCCCAAATTATGTACATTTAACTTCTCGGACAATTCTAATCAAATGCAAATATGATTCCCATTATAAGTTGAAAATGTTTGGGTTTCTGTATAAACGACGGATGTCGACGTATCAGAAGGAATAGATTTAGGTAAGATTCGAATACCTACCATTTCAGCTGTTTTCAGCACGTTAGTTTGCATTTAGGATGCCACAAAAAGATTTATACGCACATTCAATTAAAGGAACAACATTTAAATCCATTACATACGTCAGCATCAGCATTTAATGACTAACAAATTTAATATTCTGTATTTTCATATGATAAAAATAATGACGAATAGCGAACTTCTGTGAATACGATAACGAAACTTAATGCTCCATAAACGACATGTAATTTCTTAAATAACTAAGCAAGCTTTTTAAAAAGTATTCTACTAAGCGGAGTTATTTAATTAACATTAATTAATAATTCATTCAGAAAGTGTACATTTCTCCCTATAAACACTTCGAATTCTCATGGTCCTAGTGTGCAGAGTGAAATGTGAAATTTCTAAGTTTTCAGTGTTCTAGTCCAGCAGAACTCTCGAGGTAAAATTTAACTAAATATAACGCTTTGGAATCTTTCCGCATTATGATTTCTTCATTATAGTGAGCACCAAACACACCTAGCACGTAAGCACAAGCATTTGTTTTAATCCGCCGAGCCCACATATTCAGGAAGCTGCGAAGAAGAGAGCTTCAGAGATCCCCAAAAGTTTATGACGTCACAAGGTATTTAGTGGTGCGAAAGGGCTCAGATGCTGAAGTGCGGAGAACCTTTATGGATGAGAGGCCATGTGGATATTAAGGTCCCTTCTTTCACACGGCTTCCCAAGTAATGAAATTCTACGTCAACAATTGTTAATCTCCAAGCCAAGGTGGGCCTTTACACTTTTACCGTAAGGAATCTTAATTCCTCACTGGTGAGGAATATTACACACGATCCATATTAAGAAAGAAACGTGAATATTGTAGGGCAATGACTGTAAGCGTCTCATCGGTTATAAAAAATGTTCCGCCTAATAGATTAATTAAAGATCCCCTGCTTGTTAGAGTTTATAATAATGAGCGTGTTATCTACATTCCAGAAATTATCTCACGATTTGCTTATGAATGTCTTACCTTTTATGAAATAATGCTCTTCGAA
Source organism: Zootermopsis nevadensis (assembly GCF_000696155.1). Next base: position 155,707 of record NW_019059836.1, read on the forward strand.
AAGTAAAACTCAGTGAAGCGATTCCCCAGTTGTGAATACATTTGAATTAAAACATAACGTAGTAGGGCATATAAAACAAACTGGTAACGTGAGAGCCATAACAGAAATGTGGAAGAAAGTATCTGGAAAAGGGCTATTTAAGAGAACGAAAAGGTTATTGGAGTATTATGCAATAGGGTAAATCCGGGAGAGATGCCGCAAGAAAACGTTATTGGAGTATTATGCAAAAGGGTAAATCCGGGAGAGATGTCGCAAAGACAAGTTTTTATCGCCCTGTATCTCTGAGAGTTTATTTGCTGTAGATATTTTGTTTACGGATTAGTATAATAGAGATCTTAAATATAATATCTCTGAATTTTCAGCCGTTTTGACCATTTTTGGATTGAGTTAAAACCAATGTTGCAAAAAGTGTGGCATCACTCCCGGATTTACAATATTTCGTTTCTAAGGAAGCAGACTGAGGATTAGACAAAAGCGGCTAAGGAGCGTGTCCAATAACACGAAGAGTTGTTTAACTAATATGAGAGATATGTGATAAAATCCGACCCACAATCACTTAGTGCAGATGGTTAAACATTTATATCTACCGTATGTAGTATCTCTATAAAATTTTATAAACTACAAGTACATAGCAAAAAGAATTTTCAATAGATAAATAACGAAGCAATCGACAGTATAAATTGAGAGTACATCACTGCTTCCAGCCGGTTTGATCCTTTCCGTATCCTCTCAGCCTATTTAATGAATTTTCAATGCGTGATTTAATTTAATCGAAATACTCGTATTTATAAATTTATTCGTTTATTTAGGCAGACAACCCATACCCGCGTACGTTTGTTCAGTTTTCTGTGTACGAGAATCATGAAAAGGTTTGGAGTATTATCAAAGGTTTTCAGAACGAACGTCTAGTTGTTAGGCCGCACTTCATTACAGCTCCGCTGATATGAAGTTTCATCTGTACTTGAGGACTACGATGGTTGCAAACTAAACAAACATTACTTCAATGATGATGGTACATAACCAGCAACAGAAATACGTTCCCATTACAAAATCGAAAGTTGAACTTGATTAAGATAACGGTCATTTGCTACGTATGAGCCTTTCATAGATGATCAATGGTTCAAATCACTCGAAGCATGTAACTGTGACCTGGTCTAACGATTCAATTGCGCAACTTGAATTTGTGTCGTAATTAGTCTGAAACTGATGACATAAACAACTCTCTGATGACATGTAATAAATGAAGAATTCGTCATAATCTGCCGGGGCTTGCAGTTTTTTTAATATTCGGATATGTAAAAGAGACTTGTAAGTTACCCAATTCTTCTTCTATCTCAAAGTCAATAGTAACATTTACAGTTAAAATCAAAAAGAAGGTTTGAGGTGACTCTTCAAGCGACTGATTGCCATTATACTGACCTTCCAGGGTTATATCGAGGTTTGAGCTGACTCTTCAGGCGACTGATTGTCATTATACTGACCTTCCAGGGTTATATCACAACCACATCCATTAACAGTAAACAGACAGACAATAAAATAATCTCTCAATATACTTGCAACCAACTACATGAATACGGAGTACAGCCAACTCTTGAAACGTCGTGTATATGGGCTTATATCTCAAACAATGTACAACGCCCAACATAATATTAGGATTATTAATCAACTATTATCACAAATATTTCTGGATACATTAAAATTAGATTATTTTATTATTACATAATGCTAAATAGTATGCCTACTATCACCTTATAAACTGAATATTTGGGTAAAGGCTTCTTTTTTAAAAAAAACAGTTTTTATGTAATTTCTCTGACAAAATACTTATTAAAACTATAATATATAAATTAAATAGTCGGAATATTCAAAAGGTCAAATTTCCAAAACATTTTATTTCCTGAGAAAATTACACTTACTACAGCCTATTAGACGAGACAATAACATTATTTTGTTTAAGATCCTGGCCGCTTCCGCTCGATTGGCACATTCATCGCCCTGATGACAGAGGCAATATGACCTCCGAAACGTTGGTTAACATCGACCAGACTACACGGCGCAACAACCCAGAAGACAGAAATCTTCATAATAAGAATCGCCCTGATGACGGAGGCAGTATGACCTC
>NW_019059836.1:158161-171447 GCF_000696155.1 Zootermopsis nevadensis
AATCTTCATACTCACCGCTGTGAAAACCTCAAATCATACATGAATTTCCGCGCTTGGTAATACAGCTGCTTAGACTACAGAATTGGGTGTTTATTGTAATATTTATCAATATTAAATTCATATTGCTTTCCATGATTAAATACATTTATATTACAGTCTAGAAAACAGGAAGAAATATAACAATTGTAATCCTTTGCTCAGAGGATACAGAACTCGTGTGCTTTATATATGATTAACAAGGAGCTTAGTATTAAGTAGTGTTCAGATTACGTCTTTGTTTTAAATTTATGGGATGCCATTAGAGCATAGACATTGGAACGCCTCCAAGATTTAGAAAGAAACTCATTAATCATAAGGTAGTGCGAAAGAAATTTTGGTTAGGATTTCCCAAGACAGTCGAGTTGGCTTAGACCTATTGTTCTTTAATCAATTCAGAAGCAGCAGTAAACTTGAACAATGTGGAAAATTATCAAATTACACTTTATAAACGCGCTATGACGTTGCTCATTTTATAAGAATTTTCCAGTAGAGTACAGTCACCCGTTTCTAATTCTGGTATAAATGAAAACCACTAATAACCTAAAGGTCAAAGTCATAAACTTTCTGAAGATTGGCATGACACTAAACTAGTTAGCAGAAGCAGCTGCACATTTCATGAAAGAGGCTGTTAATGTGCTCATTTAATCTATGAATTAACACAGTATTCACCTGATTGTAAATCTATATATGCTTTGCTAATTAAAGTTTCATTAAAAATAATAGGTTACGTACCTCATTTATAATTAATTAACTTTTGGAACGTCTTTATGGCCTTGTATAATTTTGAACCATGCGGAATGTCATTTTGAGGAAAGTGGGGTGGAATAAATTGATGTATATTATAGGCCTTGTTAAATCATGCGAGGCTTTTGACTAAAAGCAGGGATGGTGAATCGGAATGGACTCGCAACGCAAACTACAGGTAATTGTATGATTTAGAAGCTAAATTATTCAATTAAAGTCCACAGTGTTTGCTGAAACTGAATTATATCGTATCCCAGGATCAGAGACTCTCAAGTATATGGCGTGTTCCTTCTGAAAAGACCATCTAATAGGTCTATTAACAATTTAAAAGTGGTTAGTGTCATACTAGTATATGTGGAAAGCGGTCTGTGTGGATGATACGTTCCTCCGAAACGTCGGTAACAACCTACAATACTACAAAGCGTCACAACCCATGTCAGTCTCTACATATTCATTGCTGTGAAAAATTGAACTCTCATATAAACCTACTGCCGTAAAATATATTAGAACATGCCTACAGCTGAAAAGGGTTTTAGGAAGATGGATAGATCAATTATAAACATTTGGAGCGGGAATTTGTCAAGAGATCTAATTCATGTGGCTGGAAATAAAAGAAAGGCAAATTTCCTAGTGGGATTATAGAAATGACGAAAGTTAAACAAATTGTGGAAGTGGACACTATTCCTCTTATCACTAAAAACAGGAGTCCACCGTACTAAAGGCCAGGAAACTTTAGGGGGTCGTCCCACTGCCCAGTTGCTGTAACTGCCGTTTAAAATTACGTGAATGAAAGTTATAACCAAATACATGCAAACCCTATAGATTCAGTTCACTTTAATCGTAAGTGGCTTAAAACGAGGAGGCGAAGAGGCAGTAGGTATTAATTAACAGTCATTTTGCAACAAACACAGTAGCCATACTAGTAAAGTTGAAACAATCAGCACACACAAGCAGGCTACAGACCAACTTACTCATTAGGTATGCATTTTAAATAAACACCCAGGGCAGTTCCTCCGCAAGATCTGAATAATAATTTTTTTAGTGATTTATAGGCATACTACCCCCAATTAAAATAATATATTCCTTTGATACAGCGTAAACTACTGAATAATTGATGACTACGTCAATGAAATTTCAGACCATATCAAGTCAGATATTATCATGTATAAATCCTCTAAAACAATAAAGGAGTTGATTCTCCATTATATTCATGTTCATTAACCGCAGGAATATTGTGACTTTTTGGTATTTATGCACGAATAACTGTTATACGCCCCTTGCAATGAACAGATAGAAGTAAAATTCTTATAAAGGTTGTAACGACATAATTGTGTTACATTTCACACGTTGAAACGAAATGGGAATAGTGAAGTCTGTAGAAACATAATAATGCCACGTACAAAAGCAAAAATTAAATCACCTGCTTAATAAAAGATAATTTGAATTCGTCTGGCTTTGAAATCCCGAGTAAAAGTAACGTTATAGAAAACTATATAGGCCTTACAGATTTCAACTAACTTTTTGTTTTTGGGGAAGAGAAAGTTTTGAGAACGGTTCCATTCATCTGAGACGATAAAATGCTAAAACGGAGATGTCAAATAAATTATCGGCCTGCGAAATTATTCTGTTCATTCCGTTGCAGGGAAGTCTAAAGATAATCGATGGTCCTCCGTCAGTTCAGCTTTCGACTGCATTCTCCACAAAAAGGAAATATGTCGACATACTCGTAACATCTTATTTCATCAATGTGGCGAAAGGGAAAAACCACAGGCAGCCTAAGAATGCATAGGTCGAGAACTTGACAAAAAAAAAAAGTTTGGAAAAGCACGCAGTTCCCTACAATTCAAGCGATTTCCCTATAATCTTAAGTATGACCTTTGTAAAACGCGACAGTGACGTGAGTCATCTGGAGTCAATGACCTTTAACTCCGCACCATAGTACCTACGCCTCTACCAGCAGCTTCCAAAGTTTGGTTGTCTGTCAGAAGATAGCAAAGGGATTTGAAATATGACTTGTTTTTAAAGATTTAATAGTATTACATCTGTTATGTAACTTCAATTATCGAGTACAAAGTAAAGCAGACTTGCTTATTAAACATCTGTTATGTAACTTGAATTATCAAGTACAAAGTAAAGCAGACTTGCTTATTTTTACTCACTGCATTAAACTCAGAGTGACTTAGATTAATTCGGGGGAAAAGCGAGAAAATTTTAAGTTTTTATGGTACAACAGAAGGTTCCTGAGATAACAGCGGTAAAATTATGTGCTGTGTTACCTATACATTTATTTGTGTGACTAAATAACGTGTTTATTATCTGATATGAAACGGTCATAAAAATAATCCGGTATAATTGAAAATTGAAATAGTTTGAAAATTTTATGTAAAATTCTTCAATAACAAATTTAATTAAAATCGGATTATCCTTCCTTGTCTTGTTCGTGGTTACAGACAGACAGATGAACACTATATAGAACCACAGAGTTCTAAAAGGCACTAAGTCGCGTCCAGCAGCTCAAAACTAAAATGGCGGAGGAGGAAAGGGTCCTTCAAGTTACGTAGCCAGTCAGCAAAATGAGGTCAGAGACTGGCTTACGATGAAATGAACAACAGAGATAGTCAGCATCAGCATTATCACAAAGGGACTGGGAAGTCCAAGATGTTAACAGTGTTCATTAACTGTTTTTCAACCATAAAAATGTAACATCTGTAGCAGCTATTCTTTCAGAAACTACACTTTAAAGAACTTACACAAAGCGGCCACTAAAAAATAAAGAAGACTTGTGCATAACGGATTGCTTAGTGGCAATTTCTTTTCGTTAATGCTAGTATAAAACACTCGTACTTTGGTGCGCATCATCGCATCCTGATGTTAATGTTTCCCTGTCTGTAGGATTTAACGCCCCGTTCTTTTGAAACTTATGTAGCCCCTTAGGTCCGCTGCTTCAAAATCGAGGTAAACCATCTCATCTCTGCATACAGTGTTTTCGTGAATATAAAATCTAAATAATCCCATATAACTTACACCTTTTTAGAAACTTAACGCCGCCCAGATACTCACAAAATTCCCCACTTTTTGTAATATATCGACCTGTTATAGACAAGAGCAATATATTTCCTTGTTTTTTCAGTTTGAAAAATAAATAGTGATAACGCCATCAATAATAGGCCTTTAGGATTCTCTCCGAATTTTCTGTAACAAAAATTTGCCGTACATAACGAATTTATGTTAGGCCAAATGCAAACTCACATTATAGTAGGATATTATTGACGATAAAAATCAAAAGCTGACAAATATGATTAAAACCGACTGTAAGCCTACTGAAATATTCATACATATTTCCACATAGGAAATCCAGCACAGAACCTGCTATTATAACAAAAGTCAGTTCAGAATAATTACTAAACACCACAGCAATGCGTTGTGTTTTAAGAGCTCATGCTAAGCGCTGTTCTTAGATGCGGTGATAAAAGCTTTCTTCCTTTTGCTTACAATCAAAGCACCTTTGCAGACGCGTTCTACTTACGGTATATAAAGATTACACTATAAGTTAGTCATACTGCTGTAACTCGACATAGCCATTTGTAATTAAACTCAGATAAATATATTCTAGGAATTTCTTTCAAACATCACAGTATTTCACCATTTCCTTAAGACTGAATTCCTTTTTCAAAGTATTTTAGAGTCTCAGAAACGTGCAAATGAGAGAAAGTTGTGTGTACAGACCTCTACATCCAAAAGTGTAGTGGACGTTATGTAAATCTGTGAAAGTTGTGAAGAGACATACGATTCCTACAGTCTGTTGCTAGGCGTAGATGGGATTCATCTGGCTTAGGAGAGGTGGGTGGTCTCTGATGAAAAAGGCAGACATTCACAGTAAGGCAGACGAGCAGTCAGATATTTAGTTTAATGTGATGACTGACCGAAATGTTGCCCTGTAATGGGCTTCCTCCACAGCCTGTGTTTGCTTATTATACGTATGTGAGTTTAATGTGATGACTGGCCGAAATGTTGCCCTGTAATGGCCTTCCTCCATAGCCTGTGTTTGCTTATTATACGTATGTATTGAGTGCTGTAGGTATTCGAGGAATTTGATAGTTTGATGGCATGAGGGTGAAAGAACGTAGTTTATAGGCTGCTCATTTACGTTCCACGCGTTTACATGAAGTTTACTATTGCAGGATTTCAGATTGGAGAGAGTGGAATCACCTCATACGACCACAGAGCGAATAAACGTTCAGTCAGTCTAATGGAACGTTTACATTCGTTTGAATTTTGTAATAAATCAGTAATTTAAAACAAAGGACATGTGACTAACCACGGTTACTTAAGTAACTATATGTCTAATGAACGCTGTCAGGGTGCCTCTAGATCACGATGCATGTCGTCGCATGAATGGTGCAGTTAAGAAACCATTGCCGGACTGTGGTTTTATTAATCCGAAAGGACCCCAGACACACAATCTCAAGAGTAACTGGAGTCAAGAAATTAACAGGGCCATAAAATTTTCTTATTCGCAGGAACAAGTTAGAAGACATGGCTTTCTATTTTTGCTCATTCACAGTTAAAGTACGACGTGAGCCGGTCGTCTGCAGTCGTATTCACAGAGGCGTTTCATTTCGTAATCTCCGAGATACGCGATTACACGCTATTTTATGTAAGTACGACAGGAAATTTGTTTTAAAAAATGGCCGGCACATGGTTGTTCTGTTCGCGCAGGCACGTCATCAGATTTAAAAAATAAAATAATTCATCATCATCATTATCAACATGGATTAGGCTGCTTAATCTGTTCTAGCTCCAAGTGCAGGCCTAATCATGAAAGATTGTAAAACTCATCTTACTTTAATATTTGTAAAATGCAACGACAGACATTCCCCCAACGCATTAATGTTCAGTCGCTTGGGATGATATTTACAAGTACTTCTGGGCCAAGCCATTAGTCCGGAAATTACAAATTTATAAGAAAATGTTATTCTCAACATCATCATGGATTAGGATCAGTACGATGTTCAAACGTTTCCGCCAGAGGGTTATATTCTGAAACAGATGAATTCCTCATATGCTTTTCTATTAACAGATTTTTAATATTATCCTCTTACCTACGCTGGTGTTTTCCATTCACTGTCTATCACGATTTTAAATCAAAATTTAGTACGCATTTCTCATCATCCGATCTGCCCCACCTACATCACCTTCCTTGATTTTAACACCCTCGTAAAGTTAGCCAACAAATTATGAAAGTTCTCATTACTGCAGTTTTCCCTATCGCCCTGTTACTTCCTATCAGAATGTTTCCAGTCGACTTTGAAACTCTTCGTCAAAACTGAATATGTAAAATCTTCCTGCAAAAATAACGAAATCCTAAGAAAGCTGAGTGAGGAATTTAAGAGAATCTCACAATACTAAAATATTTAAGGTAGTTTGAAACTCCGTTACGGTGTGTAAAAATTGTGACTTAGTTCTGAAGTGATTCCACGTTATATTTTTAAAAAACTGAATTTTCCCTTCCGCATTGTCATCTTTTCATATGGACATTTGCTTATATTTTTATTACCTACGCAATCTGATAGGCGAAACACTGATTCGAATACCAACACTGGCAATATATCAACATAGTGTATTAAGCAAAGTGGTTTGTAGTGAGGCAGAAGGCCATTTCTGTAATTCCCCGGTGAAAGGGGAGCACAAGTATTTTGCTGTATACTTCCCTTCCCCGTCTCTCAATCAAGTTTCCTTATCGTCTGGCTCCAGACTCGAATACAGAAGGTTGTTCAGGAAGTCGCCTCCCCCCCCCCAAACCCAGTCTCTCTTCTCCGTTGCTATGGCTTAACATGTATGGCATGAAGAAGCCAAAATCTTCAGAAAGTTACAGGGTAAGTAGTGGAAGAAGCAACTGTTCCTAGGGGTGGTGTTTAGATAATGCCATTACGACTACCGTATGAAGTCACCGTACCTAAGGTCAGCTACTGTTAAGGCCAAAATAACTGCAAGTTTATGTTTCAAACAAACTTTCTCTTTTTGACGAGGATTTAGAAATTATATTCAACACGCAAAGAAACACAGATCGTCATTTTACTAAGGTTTTCTTTAAAACGTTAAATCGCGATTAAGAGTTAATTAGCAATAATAATAACTGTAAAATATGGGCGGAGGGGAGGGGGGGAGTTCGATGATGAAAAGGTGGGTCGGACGGAAAAAACTTATGTTAGTGCTGATCTGTCCAACACACTGTCGGTCTGATTAGGTGGAAATAAAATATCCTGTAGGGGAAACACATTTTTTACAACGAACAGATAGATTTATGACGTTTCCAAATGGGGCATAAAATGGACGAAAAATCGTCTCTAAAATATAATTTTAAACTAAAATGGTAATATGAGTAAGCTCCGACATTTTACTGCGATCCGCAGGAATGTATATGGCCGAAATATTATAACTAGTGCGATACAATACATTTTCAAGGGTTTACACAGCATATACCTGCGGCCTGGTAAGAAAATAAACCCTTTCGACTTAGAAACGTTTATAAAACGTATGTTATTAAAGAACACGCAGCTACAAGCCCACAAATACACGTTGCTGAAGGCTATCTATCAAATTTGCACATAAAGCTACTCAAACACATTTAAGTTTCGCCAATAATACATTAAATGCCAATACGTTGTTTGCAAAGAAATCTTCACAGGATTAATCTCTGGCTAGTTTGACACTGCACTGTCCAAAACATTCTTACTGTTAATACCGTGACAGTAACGTATTCAGTCTATTGTGCCAACTGATCTAAACTATTGCGTATTTATCTATAAGAGTCATGACATTATTAAACAAGTTAAATAATGAAGATTTCCGTCTTCTGCAGTATGACCTCTGAAACGTTGGTTAATATCGACCAGACTACACAGCGCAACAACCCAGAGGACAGAAATCTTCATACTCATCGTCCTGATGACGGAGGCAGTATGACCTCTGAAACGTTGGTAAACATCTAACAGACTACACAGCGCAACAACCTAGAAGACGGAAATCTTCATATTCACCGCTGTGAGAAGCTCAAGTCTTACAAGTTAAACAATGTCTCTCGTGTCCGAATTTTTGAAACAGTATGAAAATGTGCAAATCATACACTTTTTTATGTTTCACCTTAGCATCTCTGTAAATAAATGACCATATAAGTGTGTGTATATACGTACATTTTAATTATTTGAACAAAACGTACTCACTTCAATGACGCATAAATCAATTAGGCAAAAAACGAGAAATTATAATTAAAATAACAAAGTGCCCAAGGGTAACACAACAACACTCTAATTAATTATAATTAATAATTACTCTTTTGCATGAGGGAGTAATGTTTTATGACAATATTCATTGTTACAGTTGATTGAGATCCACATGAAACGAAGAAACCACTTTAACCTAACTTTCGTCTGTGACCCTGTTATATTATTCACGGCTTAGCATCATACTGAGTGCAACAGGAAAATTAAGATTCCAGGTCACCTGCATCTAACAATTCTCAGGAATGCATACACTTAGACAACATTTAACGTTTCGCTTGAATGTTGAAAGAATAAGAATAAAACCTAATATCGGATTTCATACTCCTGTAAAGTATTGAATATTGACAGTGAAAATATTCATATAATATTCAGGTTAACAATTCGTGAAAGACAAAGAGAAATAGAAATGAGGTTTGTATTTTTGAGCAAATTCAATAAAGACGTCTACATTTTTCAAGTTCATACACTACATTCAATTGGTCCGACAAATATCATTTCCCCTAGCCCATTAATTCACTCTAATGATTTGAAGCACGTGAGACGTCTGGTAAAATTAGGATAGAAATTTTGATATATTTTAAACGTTACATGATGGGAGATTAATTTATTCTTAATTCGTATAGAAACCTTGTACTTCATTCTTTGGATATTTGACAAGGGTAGTTTGAATAGTATATCAGAAAATTATTTATTTTACAATTACTATCGAGGAGCTGAAACAGAACTAAAGAACAGCAGATTCTAAAATACTGTACAAAGGAAAGTTTCTTACTTTTAAACGTTAATATCATGTATTTTAGACGTGGGATAAATGGTTAAAAATTTAGCTGAAAATGAAATATTAATTTATTATCGCAGCGAATTTTATAAAAATCCAAGGACATTGGTTATTCCAGTCTGTTGAGAGACTGGTATCGCTATGTTATGTTCACACTGAAGATCTTGTGCCACCTTCCATCCGACAGTTGGCTTAAATTTTCAGGTGCCCGTCATTTTTCAGCTTTATCTGGATATGTTTTCAACCGCCTCAAGTATGTTTCTCCGTAAGAACATCCTAGTGAATAATGCATTAGCAATTGCATATATCAGGAAAACGGCTTTGCAGCGCAAAATAAAACCTTGTGTTATGTCAGCAGTAGATCGTATTGCAAGGGCCGTGCATGGAGGATGGAAACTTGGTTTGAGCACACGTCTGGAAAAAGTATTACACGAAATGATCGGAGTTACTGTATTTCAAAGGAAAAGGAAGACAAGATGAATTCCTCCCCTGGAGAGGTTGCTGAAATGAAACCAGCATATGTCAAGGCCTTCACATGTCTGAATACTGCCCTAAGCGACGAGAAATTTCCCCATTTTTAAAACGACTCCATTTTATCAAAACTTCGTCAAAATTAACAACAAAAAATTCCTGAACAACGTGATAACATTTTTTATTGGTGTCGATATTCAGTACCTAATAGCAGAACGAAGTCACCCGCTAAAACTAAAAGTACGAGACCTGACCGTATTCTTTCTTACACAGGTGTAAATTATGTTCTTCATCCTCCTACTCGTGGTAATGCGACAGTTACCGGGGACGCCACTGTAAGTATTAAGTTTCGAAAGGCGTTTATCTTCATACTTGACTAAAGTAGCAGAAGGGCTGTCACACTGACAAAGACAGTGTGACACTTGATGGCGGCTCTGGCATCTTAACGCCGTCTGCTGGCTCATTTTTCTTGAAAAAAGAATAAGCTGATCATGCACCCACTTCACATACGCTAGCAAGAAAACTGTTGTAACTTTTTATGTTTTAAGAAACAAAAAATAAATCAATTGTGAACTGCCGAAGAGATGCAGCTGCTGGTTTGAGATTGCAGGATTATAAAAGTATATCAGGCCTGCAGTACAAGTTGCGTGGCGTATTACAATGATTGCTTTTTGCCAGTTAATAGTCACGATCGGAACACAAGAACAGTACAAATTAATTGTCATTTAATAAAAAGTCTCCCCTCCCCAATGCTGCCTCTGGGTTAACCTTTAATGACGGGGGTCCTCTAAAATACGCCTGTTAACAATTAGTATCTGGAAACAAATGAAACATTAAAGTAGAAAGACAACGTTTAACGTTTAAACTTACGTCCCTATCTTTTTAATGACAGTAACAGTGTAAGCTGAACTGCAACAGAATCCTGTTATTTTTTGTGTATAACACGCCAATATTTTTAACAAATGTATTCGGGAACAGCTAGGAGGGTTCAGAGTGCGAAAGTGCATAGAACGTACCGTGAAAGACTTTCCGTATTTCGGTACGGTGTGCACATTTCCAATCTCGTTAAACACGTAAGTGGATTATTTCTTCTTAATTTACTTACCGATGCTTTCTCAGCTAAATGCGCCATATAACGTCTGTTAGGAGGATGACTGTTAATGCGAGTGATGAATTAAAGAGGTCGTGATGGGAAGACGCGATGACCTATTCGAGTTTTTATTCAAGAATTTGAAACGACATAAGAACAATACGAAACAGTAAGTGTAGTTGGTTTCGGCTGACAAGTATTCAAGAGTTTGAAACGACATAAGAATAATACGAAAGAGTAAGTGTAGTTGGTTTCGGCTGACAACTCCTGAACACGTTCACAAGATTATTTTAGTGAACAGAAGATCTGGAGTAAGAAAAATTGAATTTAATGCGTACGATGTCTTCGTAATTTATTAGCTATTACAAACTGTTTCTACAAACAATAAAAATTCTAACGGAGCAATGTACCGATATTTCTGGTAGAAACGTGAAACATTTTGTTATGTAAGTTTTACCACGGTCACGAAGTATCATATATTCTTGAACGTTTTTTCAGTGTACGGGGTAACTGAAATGGTAGCACACGAGAAAGAGAGAACTACTTGGTCCGTCCCATGGTCTCTTTAATCCGGTCGCTCGCCTTCACATGAAGTTATGAACTCCGGCAATAAAAGTCACAGACGTTGTTGGGTTTGTTACGAACTGGTGAATGCAATCCACAGACATTTAGACTGTTTCTCAGTTCACTGCATTACTGGATCACTTGCTACGTGCTATAGGGACTTCTCATTTCGCAAACAGTTCTTGCAACTACAGTCTGTTTCATGAAAAATACCACTAATTAGTATCTAAAGTTAAGCATATGGTACCAACACGTCATTAAAAGTAGTTGGTTACTATGTTCGTAGTCATTCTTTATTCTACAAGTTCAAAACCTGTCAGATTGTAGCACTCTTACACACAGCCCATAAGAAAACTGTTAATATTGTAATATTTCTGAGTTTGGAAGAGATATTTATACATAACTGACTATCCAGATTTGTGATGACCTACAAATTATGGATTTAGGGTCCACAAATATTCATATTCGTCACATTTTCTTTATATACTTTCTCAAATTATATACATAAGATCAAGCCGCAAGTAATTAAATTAGCAATAAAATACTCCAACGTTTAATTAACGTCCAAAAATGGTACCATTACTGTGCTTCCCTTTAAATGGCATCACATGAATAATTGCGGTTCTTTCAATGTACTTACAAATAAAAGAGGCCCTTCGTCTAGTATAAATCCTTTAGGTTACTTTTAAGTATAGTTTTAATAACGTCCATAGTGGTTTAGATTGTACCATAAGACTATTGTTAATTTACTACACAGTTTGAGTGTTTCAACGTGGTCGCAAGAACATGATTACCGAAAAATATGACTTGAGCAAATTTTGTTTTTTTCCGCTCCGTGTCATTACATAATTGGGCGAATGGAATTTTTTAATAAACACATTATACACCTAATGTTGTCGAGTGTTGTTCCTAACAATGCTCTTGGTAAATAAAACTTTTAAAATGGCGGTAAAATTTAAAATTCAAAAGAAATAAGGAATACTACTTCAACGAACCTACTCTATTCAGAGCACATACGAACAGATACGAATATGGCTCTGTTGTCTTCATGTCGTATGGTTCATAAATATGATAATCAATATACGATGTTAGATCATAAGAACAGAGATCCAGTCTCCTCCTACTCTTCTCAATTGATGCTGCGTCCTCTCCATGAATAGGAAGTGCACTTACTCTAAGCGGTAGTATTTGTTGTAAGATTTATGTACAGTATATAGATAAGGCGCTACGGTCAAACACGGATAAATAGACTAGTCAATCTTCCCTGCCTTTTATACAAAGCGAAGATTCATTACCAAGTAAAATACAGCCCTAAACTGGATCGTAAGTCGAGCCACATGAAACCAGCCCACACCATCACACCATAGGTATATTTCCTTAAGCTCCATCTTATTATAATCTTCATATATTTATGCCCAGGTATCTCAAGTAATACCTTACTTTCAGATATTCCGACTAAAATGTACAGATTTTTATCTCTTCAATTCTTGCTGCATGCATCCTCCTTAATTTGATATCCCTAATAATATATCTTAAACGCGGTTGGAAGCAATTCTTTTATGCATTCGTATAAGTCTCTAATATTTCTGTCCTTACTTTTAGTTTAAAGCACATTAAGTCTTGGTTTTGCAAGTTCTACTTATTTCATATCTTGCAACCTTCCAGTGTCCCCATAAAATTTACGGCAATAAATAATTCTCTCGCAAATTAAAAATGAAAATTATCCTTATGAAAGCCACATAAGGTAATAAGAATATTAAAGCCATCAAGTACGTGTATGTAATGATACATTGAATTGATCAGCAATGGAGTATCTTTTAGAAGGATTTTATAAATTCCTTCGCGTCCTAGACTTTTTTTGTAAGATACAATCTTAATTCAGTCCCTGTGCTTTGTCCTGCCAGGCACAGATGTTGCTTTACTCAGGGGTTTTACTGCACAGGTCTCAAGAATTGATGTTAAAGCTAAATCTCTTGGACGGATCAAAAAAGAAAATGTATCTTTGCATTCAGATAAATACAAAAAACTGGCGAACAGAAATTTATACTTTGACCGTTCTGTTACTAAGACTTAAATTACTTAAAGATAAACGTTTATCTGCACAGTTAACCCTTATTTGAATTGATGAGATTTTTCAGTAACGATCCTATATGTTTGCAGATTTCCAGAATAGGCTAGACTACAAATTACACAGTTTTTCAATCTTACTAATTAATTTAAATTAAAATGAAATCAGTCTTTGTTACTGGAATAGTCAGGGGAAATCATCTATCTTCAGCGCAAAAAAAAAAAACAAAAAACAATCTCTTACAAATAA
>NW_019059836.1:179368-248052 GCF_000696155.1 Zootermopsis nevadensis
AAAAAGGTGGAAGAAGATAAACGAGCGAACAGCATCGTTCCACAGACTAAAATACAAATCTTTATCTCTTGTTTATTCCTTAACCTTCATCTTCACAAAAGCAGTTTGCTGCCATTGTTCAACTCAAGCATCCCCTAGTTCACCTGGAGGCAGGTGAAATATAGAATGCAGCTGACATAAACACGTGAATGTCTGCTGGTAAAATTGCAAAATACAAACTTATTATGTAAGATTTGAAGTTTTCACAGCGGTGAGTATGAAGGTTTCTGTCTTCTGGGTTGAGGCAGTATGACCTCTGAAACGCTGATGACGGAGGCAGTATGACCTCTGAAACGTTAGTAAACATCGACCAGACTACACAGCGCAACAACTCAGAAGACAGAAATCTTCACAAACATATTACATCACATAATTATTTATGTGACACAATGTCTTAGTCTTTAGGAGAAATCATGACCAGGAAAGAGAAAAACTTCACCTTCTTTGTATTTGTCGCCATTCTGTTTATGGACTTTGAGATGGTTTTAAATACTCTACGGAGGTGGGATTTAACAGCAACATTTACAAATTGCAGCATTGTCACAATACATCTATGGTAATTTTATTATTAATAATAGGGGTCGCTCCTATGTTTTAACTTTAGTAACTACCAGCGTACCTATCTATGCGCCTTTAATTTTAAGATATTTTGCTGAAAACAAAATTAAATGGTTAGACTTCAATAAGTTTATTTTAAACTAGCGTCTATCGTACATTGTGTAACGAACGATGATGACGTTTATCGAAATATGTCATATTTAAAGTAAATAATATTTTGAACACATTATACCTTGTGTTGACATCTCCCTTTACACCTGTACGAGTAATAAAATCCATATATAGTACTATTTCACCATTACCACCAATACTATCTAAAAGAAACAAACCTACCAGTTACCTGCCCTTCTTAAACATCGAACAATCTGAAATCTCCTTTTTACTCTGAATGAGTTAAAGAGGCTAAGATATATAAAAATATAAAAAAAATACGTTGCTTTATACAGAGCACACGATGTCATTATGCCGGCTTTTATTTGTACAACGTTTCTCGGTGATAGACTTAGCATCCATCTTGTTTATTACATAACCTAGTAAGCAATGCCAGCGCGAAGTTTTCGATACGTTTCAATGAACCGAAAACCCTGAACACCAACAGGGAGCACCACAGAAATTAAAATGAGCAAAACTCCAGGCTATTTTCATTCCTCTTGCAAGGTCAAAATTAAATTATGGCTTTCCGCCAAATAACACAAAATAATTATTAAGATATACTGCGTAATGTGGTCAAGTGCAGGCTTAGCTAACTGGTTCTCTGCCTTCTGCCTTAATTAGTGAGAGTTATTAGCCTTGTTCACGGGACGTAACTACAGACGACAGCGAATATTGTAATACGCTCTTTCAACCACAATCTCCATGAGTTGTTTTATCGTTATTATTAATATATATTACGAATACGAAAGTCATGCAGTTTGGGAGCACATGGTCTTGGTCGACTCTAATACTGAGGTCACGGTTTCATTTCCAGCTCGATCAAAGTAGGCCTGAGTTTCTCGTTCCAGCCTGTGCAAATAGATGTCTTCACACTTGCCACCCGAGCACGACTCTAATACTGAGGTCACGGTTTCGTTTCCAGCTCGATCAAAGTAGGCCTGGGTTTCTCGTTCCAGTCTGAGCAAGTAGATGTCTTCACACTTGCCACCCGAGCCCTACCGCGTGTCCTCTACACAGTTGACTACAACGTAAACAGTAAAGACTGGACAGAGTAAGAAGGTAGCAGAAAAAGTTAACACAACTATGCAGGATAATATATGATGCTTGTAAACCACAGCAGATATGCAAGAATTTTAAGCCATGCCTTTAATATTTATAGATAGGGATAGTGATAGCTCGTAGTTTAAACAACGCTGTCAATAGTCCAAAAAATTAAAATTCCAAATTTTCTTCAAATCATTTAATATAGGCTACACGATCTATACAGATAATAGAGTACAACACAAATACTATATCGTTCTAACATAAGAGTCTTTACACAGTACATACAGACTAGGGTCTCTTAAGCACTTGATGAAGAGTTGTTAAATGGTCCAAGAATCAACCAATCACACACAAGTAATACTCCTGTATTTTAAACGCCTGTTTCCACACAATTTTTCTAGACACCACATACGTCCATGAGCACTTGAAACATATATATCTTGTCACTGAATCTGAATCTAAATTATTTTTCTTCTTAAAAGAAATTCTCTTAAAATTCTACACTATATGCATAACAGTTTATTTCGAGCCACTGTTCCCACAAGGCATGTGTATGGCTTGTCAAGTACTACGTTAATTAACGGGAGACTTCTGATAATATACAGCCATAACGCGGGAAGCCCCATATAAACCAGCGAATTACTGAATTCAGTTGCTGGTTAACAGATGCTACCAATACTTTCCAAGCGGTCGTTCAACAAACACATTTCACTTTCGTGGTTTCCTTGATTATTTTTACTAATAAGCGAAATAAACTAATACCAATATAAGGTAGATATCACACATATTCACAAACGTGTACAAAGATCATACTAATATCGTAATACGCTACGATTTAAATGCCACAGTATTATGAAACTATATAAGACAGTGTAAGCTTATTAAAACTTGCAACTGGGAGTACTCATTATATCCGTTACTTATTGTACTGTTTCTGTAAAGGTTTCTGACAATGGTTGATTTATTATACCAATATTATGTTAAATATTTTGTTTTTAAAAACAGGGAAATAAATGAGTGAGAATAATGTGAAGGTAGATCACGAATATGATAGATGGAGTCCGAATGAACCCTGATGGTGTGACCTAATAAATAAACAACCATGACATGCTGTGGGGATGTAATTCACAATGGTACGACATTTTAGATGTTAACGTGATATATTCGCAAGCTATTACAACCCTTTGTTCACCGAGTAGTAGATGTTTCAATATGGTTAAAACACAGTAATTCAATGTCAAATGAGATACGTACAACACAATAAATTATGTAAAGAGATTTCAATCTGGAAATGAAGCGTACTTTAATCTCTAGCTCCATCTAATTTGAGATTCGCTAAATGATGTATGATTTGATACAGAAGAGCTACTGAATTTAACTTTTCTGCAAAGTTGAGGGAAAGTTTTGGGTTGGAAAAGGATTTACCAGCAAGGAAACGGAATTCAGAATGAATCCATCCACTTTAATCTTTAAGCACAGGCCGTTTAAAAATTTCTGGATGGGATGGGTTATACCACTTATGTTTCATTAAACGATGACTCTAGAGATGAACTGATACTTAAAATATATAGAAAGGATAAAGTAGTGTTTACACAGAATGTCATATTGAACTATCGAAGCAACAGGGTTATTAATTGATTTTGTAAGTTCACATTCATTGCTATTCTCTTAATATCTTAAGATATTATACTCAAATTTTGCTGAATTTTTCATTGTTATTGCAACACAAACCTATCACGCAGGACCACTGCTGATATGAGTATAAGCTTAACGGAATTTTCACTGCCACTAAAATTCTGAAGATTCATAAAACATGCAGAACTAAAGACAGCGAAATGCTTCTTAGAAATGATAGGTAATGATACAGCTACATGGCATTAGGATTCTCTTTGGTATTACTATGGTGAGCATCCCTTATTAAACAACATGTCGTCAATTGATCTGACGTTTGAGAAACGTAAGTGGGTTTATAAATTCTACTGCATGATTGTGAATATGACAAAGGTACAAATAAGCTGAATAAATTTATTTGAAATCGAACCACCAACACGTTTAACTATTTGAAGCTTGCGTGATAAGTTTAGAACAATTCGAAGAGTACAAGACGTGCACAAAAGACATTCCTAAAAACCTCGCAAGTCAGCTGATTGTTAAAGTGTTATGTGACAGCCAGCACAGTGCAGAGTGGAAACTAGTTTACCGACACTTATTGAAGAGGATTTTAAACAACTAAAGATACTTTCCAATTTAATGCTATTTTCAATCATCATATTTATGTGTGTTGAGCTACATAAAAGCTACATGTAACAGCACAGAAAGTAGCTAAACTACCAGGAATAACAGTGAGCTGCTATACGTCTTACACATCAGTCACTAGACTAGTTCTGAAGGACCGTCATTGACAATTCCTACTTACAAACGTCAGAGTAAAAAGTTAAGCCATGAGTCAATGACATGTACAACAAAAGAAGAGTGTTACATTCAGCTAGATAAAGAGCCACTGCATAAGCAAAACATCGTGAGAGATTTCTAAATCCCTATTTACCTCAAAGACTGATGGTACATTTGGGACGTAGCATCAATCCCGATCTTGTGACCGCATAGGCTACTACTATTAGACCTTTACTTGTATAATACTCTAAAGAATCCTTAAGTGCGGTGGACGATCTGAGGCGTGCAACTGATTTTACCTGTTGCTGTGGTTTCAGGTGCGTCATTGACAACAGTTCATGGACGCAAATATTGCGAATTTGCAAATTTAATTTATACTCAATAATTCACTAATGTCTGCACGCTTAAAAATGTTAAATACCTAAGTAAATGAAGTATGGGTCCACTTCACATGACACTATTTTCAAGGCGATTTCTATATTGCAAATAACGGGATGATAATTGTAATTTTATACCATTTCATTTTGCGACTTTTTATAAAGTCTATAAAACAACTGATTTTCTGCACAAAGTAAATGCTAAGTTTGTCCCGCTATACGCCATGTAGGCGCTTGGGGTGAGTGGAGGTATAACTCCTCTCTTCTTTGACCTCGGCACTAGATGGGAGTGAGTGGTCAGCATCACGTTCCGGCCGGCTTTACCCCCGGGAAAGGACCCCGGTACCCATTGTAGAGGAGGCTGGGTGGGCCCCGGAGCCGGTTAGTCACTATACCGACTGAGCTATCTCGGCTCATACAAAGTAAATGTTAAATTGCAATAATTGAATATAAAAAATTGTAAGCGTAATTTATCTGTCCTTTCTTTTACGAAGCACAAAAAAATAAATCCATAGAGAATCCTATTCATGCAGGCGTCACAGGTCACATGGATGATTTATTCAGGGTGATGGAAAAGACACGCAACCCATATTAAAATATTTATTGATGGTAACGATTCAGTACAATTTGATTGGATTAATAAACACAATATCGCTGTGACTGTACAAGATCTCTCGCAGGTCACGTCACGTTGCAACACGCACGCGCCAGTCCGTCAGTTGTCTTTCAACAATCGCAGTGCAAAGATGTCTTTTTAAAAAGTGCACCGATAGTTTAGTTTCCAACACTACCTGGCATCTCGTTCTTACTTAACTTTCTGGAATGAGTTTAGGGGTACGTTTCCAGATTATCCTGTCGATTATCGACAATATCTCGTCTGCTGAACTGTTTACGTGACACAGAAAACGCACGCATGGAACACGAGGAGAAGAGTGAATATATGCATAGCTGATCGCGGTGGACATTTCCAACACCTAACATATTTGTTTTTGTTTTCTGATTTAAGTGAAATGTATTTTTTGAAGAATAGAACATACCGCTGACAGGCTTGCGTGACTTTTCAATCAACCTGTACGATCAGATAATTTTAATAGGGAGAGGCCAGTAACTTGCACCACTCTCTGTAGAGTGGGTGGTTGGAAGGAGCGGGCAATGAGTAACAATTTCCAAATCTTACCAATAGACATCACTGGGTTTACCGAATTTTATCCTACTCAATAAAGCACGTTTAATACAGGCAGTACCACCGGGTGCAAATCCAATTGCAGTAAATAAATAATAATAATAATAATAATAAAATATACTGCGTGTACAACTGCCTATCGATTATAACCTTAATATATACCATTTATATTGTCGGACTAAAAATTTAATTCAATTTTATTAAAACTTTGCATACCGTTTAGTGTATTGGAATATAAAAATAAGCATAAAAATGAAATAGTTTATACTATAAGTGACACTATTGCCAAACGCGTTTCGATCTCAAGAGGTCATCATCAGTAGCAAAAAGGGAATTAATTCATAAAATATGATCAGAAAAATAAGCAGTGTCACTAGTGTCATTTATAGTGTAAACAGTTTTGTTTGTATGCTTATTTTTAAATTTCAATTTCATGTTTACACATATGCAGAAACAACATGTAAAATTGATATTCAGTTTGAACCGGGCAATCTGTGAGTGCTCTTATCTAGTGTATTTGAGTTCTAGTAGTAGCAGCAGTACACACTTGCTAAGTATTTCAGAAACCAGGAAGTAATAACGTGACTAGGCCGTAAGCTCGTAACTGCGTGCAATACGACCCAGGCCAGAGTAACCCGAGGAAACGCGTTTTTCTGTATGTCAGAGGAAGCTATTAGTTTTTATCCGTTGTTATTTTAATTGGCGGTAAACATAGAATGAATGTATTCAGAAAGACTCTTTTATAGTCGAAAAATGTTTCACTCTCTTGGAAAAAGGCTCGACGGGACATGCCTCAGCAAGCTTTTCAAAACGCCTCATTTCCACAGGAACTGATTCCCCTCTTTTTTCACATTCTGCATCCTCGCACGAGAGATACGCATCTGTGGAAGCTTCTGAGAGAAATCATTTCTGTGACCTCATGCCAAAAATATAAATGACCTACAGCAAAACATCGTACAGAATACGTCACGACACTACTCGAAGTGTGAAAACCTTAACTAACGATCTGAGGTGTGGCTCTCATCTGAAACATATCCTTCGGTCAAGAAATGTAAATTTATACCGAAAAAAACATAAAAACGATTTATCGAGGTGATAAAGAATTTAAGATTGGTTTACTTTTCGTGTAGCTTTATACTGAGTCACGAAGGGAACAATTTGAGAAGTAAGGAAAATGTTATATCCTAAGGACACGCTGTACGATTCAGATTACGTTAATATTATTTACACGCGCACTGTTGGGGACGAATATATTATATATGCAATATACGCGTGGTTAATTTATAAGCCACCGGGGCCACCTGCAGAATTTTGGGATGATTGGAAAGCATCAATACTGCTCCAGTACGGGTGAGAGGGGAGGTTTGTACAAAACGTGAGTCGAACCTCATTACGTGATTCAGAACTAATTAATATGTATACGGCAACTCTGATGTCAAATTCCATTGATACCTACATTCACGTTCACGCCGTGAACTTTATGGATTGCTACGTAAATTTAAACACACACGAGAGAAATAAAGGTAAATTTACCTAAAATCTGATTTTGGAAACACTGAAAAAATGGCGGATTTAAACAGTATGAGCGCGCCTTCACATGCAAATAGTTGGCGATTTCGAAAATAAGCTGATATTTTACTATTATCTAACAACAGATAAAACACAAAATCAGCTGTTCACACGGTCCATATGTTGCTTATATCATCATCATCACAAATTTATTTCCTAACAAACCTTTTCGAGAAGAAAATATTTTTTCATGTCGCTACAGGTATTTAAAGGTATACGATAATGAAAACTACCTTATAAATGCATCCGTGGCTACACCACTACGTCGAATTAACTGTAAGGACGGAAGCACCGGAAGTTCACAAGCAATCATTTCTGTGTGGCGCTAAAACGAACTACATGAACAGAATATTTATAGTTGAAAAGTATCAGAATATTCAATAGCATTTTAAAAGTTGTCATAGTGAGTAATAAGTATGAAAGTTATGTCACACAAAGTTCTCCACACCCAGTGCCTCAATACGAAGATTCTGAATGCAGTGGTTTAACGGCACCATGAAATAAACGTGCCGAAACCGTAAACTACTGCGATTGTGTTCATGGAGCGTATCCAATGCGTCTGGACCACAGACCAATCATTCTGCATGTTCCCTCACTCTCGCCAGGACATCCATGAATTGTCACATATATACTGAAAAGATACGGCTGGGTCACTCCAGTTCGGATTCCATGTAGTTGCTGTGGACCCTGTTACGAACCGAATCGCCGCTTAACACAATGAAAACCCCCACCAATTCACACACGACCCCACAAAACTGTTATAACGAGACAGGTACACCAAAGAGTGGTATTTAACTGTCATTAAACTCACGCACGGCTGACTTATTCTGTGAACGATAACAATTGCTCTCTTGTAAGCATGGCTTGTCAACTGCAGCACACAGACATATAAATGAAACCGAAACACCCCCACCCCACCATGAAAAACAACTCGCAAAATCCCCTCAGAGCAGGCAAACCCCTCAATGAGACCCTTCAACTACCACCACTGCCACAAAATTGTGTATGCTCACGATGACTTCGGCAATTGTTTGATAGCATAACTACTAACGCGTACATATTTGTTGTGTTTACTGGCATGAATATCCACCAAAACAATAATGCTGTTCACCTTGCAAACAAAGCATTGGCGTAGTGGGGCTAATTAAACACTGATTTTCCTGCTCTGTGATGACAAGAGAATTTCCCATTCTTTTGTGAATAAACTCAAAATGGTAATGAACGAGAAAAATAATCCAGGGATTTGAAATGTAATGGGAGCATATTAATTTAACAACGACACGTGTTGACGCCGTGGCATGCTATGTCATCTCATAAACTTCGTAATGAAAAATGATTTTTAAATTGTGTCTAGGTGATGTTACAGATGAGTTATGACAAAAATATTTTTTTATGACACGGAGATTTAGAAAAAAATTAGGCCCCAAAGTGTTCCTAAATCAGCATATTTGTTTTTAAACTTATTAGGCTTGAGATAAGAAGAATCAATAATGAAACTATAATTAATTAGTTAGTTATTGCAGTAGCGAATAAATAATTAACTTAATCAATTGAAACTATAATTAATTAGTTAGTTACTGCAGTAGCGAATAAATAATTAACTTAAGATTAAATCTTTGCAAAACTTGAATGTCCGGTTACATGACGCAGATGCAGGCTGTAGCGCCACAATTTTTCTCTAACGTTGGTCTAACCCTTTCAGGAAACAAAAGAAGAAATTAAAGCGTCTAACCAACAGAGGGACTTGAATCAAAGACTGCAGGAGCCATTACCTTACTTTCATATAAAAGGTTTACGTTTTGCTATGTAATATTCCCTCTTTTGACTGCTTAAGACACAGGGAAACATGTATTAAAAAATATTTCCAGGGACAACATCTGACCAAACAGCATTTTTCGATGGAAACGTGTTACTTTAGTATGGGGCTTCGTTTGTTTTTCATGCAGGAGCATTCTCCTGTCTCTAAGATATATAGCTGGAAATCGGATTACTTGGTTACACTACAATCTCAAGAGACCAGAACTCCTCCCATTCCTGTACAAACGACCGTAACATTTCTTAGTAACAAAGAAGGACCCCCCCTACAGAGCCAGCTGATTGAAACTCTGAGGAAACACGCCCACTAGGCCTTCAGCTCTCGCCCCAAGTTAAAGAGCAGTCTACAGCATGGGGTGGCATTCAACACTGATAGGTCCTACAAGAGTGCAGCAATATTTCAAGTGTCACCACCGTATTCAGCATGAGTGCTCAGGTAGCTTTCATTACGTAATCAGACGCATATATCATGCATACATCTCCAGTCGCAATTCCACAAGCCACATAATGCATAAAGATCGGCGTTATTATGTACGTTCTTTAACCCAACATATCGGTACAAACCTTAGAATAAAATAAATAAAAATGAGTTGAAATCAGACATTTTGCAACCAAACATTAATCAGGTCTATGGTAAAAGCTATGAAGTTTGGTGCCGTGTGGATTGGTCAGTAGAAGCCAACGTTTCGGAGAAACGTACTGTCTACATCATCTGGGCTGAAGAGAAGCTTGTCCATCGGTAGTTCCTCTTGGCGGCCTCAGATCTGATGTGGCGATGGAACTTCAGAAACAAGAAAATAGTGCGCTGTTCCCTGCACCTCTGTAGGAATGACAGGGAACACAGTATTTTGGCTCTTTTAATGCGCAGGGGTTCTAGCAGGCAGACAATTTGCAGACGTCCACTTCAGCTCTGAAGATGGAGACTGCACCTTTCTCCGAAACGTTGACACCTACCGACCAGTCCACACGGTGCCAAAAGCCAGAAGAGCACCAATATTGTCATCACCGTGAAAACCTTTAATAAGATTGTCATAACAGGCATGTGTAAGTAGGAAAAATGTTTTACATATGGACGCAATCTGAGTCTGTAAGAGTTTCCAGACAAGTTCTACACAATCGCGTTCTGTACAGCTGCTATGATAACGCGAATACATTCTAGTATTAGGTTTTATTTCTGAGAAGAAGACATATGTAAGAGACATATTCTCTAAAGTAATGATTGTCTACTCTAGATTAAATGTTTTTTCGTCAAGTACATTGCTGTGTCCTCTCTGAAGCAGCTCATTTCGACGCCGATAATGAAGCAGCTTGCCAACACGGCGTCCACATGATGCACTGTAATCACTTGACATCACACTAGGCAGGCATCAGTAGGCTATCAATAATAAATGAAACGGAAAGCTTCGTATGAATAATAAATCACAAGGCACTGTGAGCAACATTTGCTACTGAAGGCGGAAGGAAAATTGGATCTATTCATGTAAAATGCAGCGGAATGGACGACGTTTATAGACAAAGGTAACGTCTTTGTGGCAGTAATAAATACCCAGCACTGTTACATTACAAGCTTAAGCACAGTATATTCTATTATTTATTTTGCGAAACTCTATTTTCAAATTTAACTTGCATGTGATCATTTTCTTGAGCATAAAAGACGGTTTTAACGCACTCCAAAGCTCAGTATGTTTTATGAATAACAATTTATTTATACTGCTAATTCCACATCTTTTCAAGATTAATATTCAGTCATAATATCCTTCGATATATCGTAAGTTTCAATACGCTGTAACACTAACCAGCAAACCATTTATTTGAAACGGGAAAGAAATATTCAGTGTCCTACACTGACATATTTACCAAGTGGAGAAAATACCTTCTAAATCTTCATAATTAATTCGTCCATCTACAGACTTATATCACGTTGTTTGCAAGACTGTAATAATGATGCTAACGACAATAAATTATAGTGTGATGTAATCAGTGATTACATCGCGAGTTCTTAACACAAAATAGATTTATTTCACACTATTGCAACTGATGTAATCAGTAACATGCCTGGTGAGATGTTTAAGAACCCTTTAAGTCTGGTAATCATACGACGCGCATTTTATTGAAAAATTGAATTTACTACGCGATGTTCACACACAATCGATACTCAACTATATAATCACACTATCCACCTTCAGAAAGGAATGCCTATCCGTGATAGTAATCTGTGCTTTGCAGGTAATAGCATGAATGTTACTAAATATTATATATAATTCAGTAGCTCAGTTTTTGTATGTTACGACGCGTTACACGAAATTCTTCCAAAATCAACGAGAAATTTTTAAATTATGGTTGGTTTTCAGCACTGATGTATTTAAAAATTATCATAATAAAGATTCTATTTTAAATTATGGTTGGTTTTCTGCACTGATAAATTTAAAAATTATCATAATAAAGATTCTGGCTCAACCATAAAATCTCTGGAGTGCATATCATTGGACGATACATAGTCCTCGGCTGCTTCAGTTTACGACGCAAAACGTAATGTTTTGGGAATACACGTGTGCAATAGATTTAAGTGTTGAGTATCTGGCAAGGAAATGCGTAAGTATATGTGGAGGGCAGAAGAGACGCCGAGTTATGCTTAGTTGAAGCAAAACACTGTGAAACAAGATTATGAATGGGCGTTTCCTCGGTTTCTGTGAATCACAACACCAGCCAGAAACGACGACGAAAACAACAACAAGCATCAGAAGAAAAGGAAGAAGACCACGAAGACAAACAAAAGCCATAAAGCTTTCACAGCGAAGAAACATCGCCCTGGCGCCTCGCTTCGCCTCCTCCACACATCGAAGGGGCGAACGAAGTTTCCGAGAGCCTCCCGTTGTGCGCCAGTTACAAGAGATGAGCGGCTGTCTACCAGCGTTATGAATACACGTCGTGAGGGACTCTATAGTGAGCCAAAATTACAATTACACAGGATACAACTCTATTCTTCCACAAAGTTGTGCTACAGGCAGAACGTAGGCCACAGACAAGAACTGTACCAACAGTACGCAAGCTATTTCATATAATTATAAGCAGAAACAGCTGGATACCTATTATTACTATTACTAGCATCCCTTATAAACTTATTGAAAGCAGTGATAGTCATCGAGAAGCACATTCAAACAACATTTTGCCAGGCGCATTTGTACATTAGTCTTTAACCTAACTAGAGGTACATCAGGTGGTTTCTCAACCAGATTCTTCCAGAACAAAATGTTATTTTTATTATTATCATTATTTTAATTTAAAGTTAAGTTATACTTAATATCGTTTTATAACCTTTAACATAACAGGCCAAAATTGTAAAATATTGACGTAAACATTCATACAGAACCTGAATAATAAGTATGTTTCATAATATCAAACGACAGTATCAACATGGTAGTATTTAAAAGTCATTTTGAATTTAGCTTGCCCTGAGAAATTAGTTACATGACGCCTAAAATACATCGATAAATAAGGTGTGGAAGTTGGACTATATCGGTTAAGAAATTGTGTGTGTGTGTGAATTCTTCGATTATCACATACCACCTTATGTTCACATCGGTTTAAAACTCAAATATTTTAAGTCGTATTCTAGAGAATCATGGAATAAAAGAAGTCAATGCCAG
The DNA here is from genome assembly GCF_000696155.1 of Zootermopsis nevadensis. The sequence continues at coordinate 192,145 of NW_019059836.1, forward strand.
GTATACTTTTAAGAAGTGATTTTCTGTAACAAAGTAAATAACCACATGAATATATAGAAAAGACCTGAGGCGGATGTTGGTAATATCATTATTAAACCAAGATTCACTTGCTTAAATAGATACCAACATTTATCGGTTGTTAGTTGCGAGCGGGGACATTTCGCTTGCAGAACACCGTACTTGCAGCCGATATGTATGTTATGTCAGTGTTAGTTGTATTCCTTAGATAAACTTTTCATGCTTCCCACACGTATTCTCCTTCGAAATTTCCAAACAAGTGTATAATTACACGTATTAGAAGAATCAGAGGCACTTCCTGGAAAATCCTTCCGTAAACTGAGATAAAAGTATAAGAACGTAACGTGCCCCCAAAGTCAAGGAAATACAGTAAGATATAAAATAAAGTTCAGTATAAAACGCATGACGCAGATGCAGGCTGTAGCGCCACAATTTTTCTCTAACGTTGGTCTAACCCTTTCAGGTAACAAAAGAAGAAATTAAAACGTCTAACCAACAGAGGGACTTGAATCAAAGACTGCAGGAGCCATTACCTTACTTTCATATAAAAGGTTTACGTTTTGCTATGTAATATTCCCTCTTTTGACTGCTTAAGACACAGGGAAACATGTATTAAAAAATATTTCCAGGGACAACATCTGACCAAACAGCATTTTTCGATGGAAACGTGTTACTTTAGTATGGGGCTTCGTTTGTTTTTCATGCAGGAGCATTCTCCTGTCTCTAAGATATATAGCTGGAAATCGGATTACTTGGTTACACTACAATCTCAAGAGACCAGAACTCCTCCCATTCCTGTACAAACGACCGTAACATTTCTTAGTAACAAAGAAGGACCCCCCCCTACAGAGCCAGCTGATTGAAACTCTGAGGAAACACGCCCACTAGGCCTTCAGCTCTCGCCCCAAGTTAAAGAGCAGTCTACAGCATGGGGTGGCATTCAACACTGATAGGTCCTACAAGAGTGCAGCAATATTTCAAGTGTCACCACCGTATTCAGCATGAGTGCTCAGGTAGCTTTCATTACGTAATCAGACGCATATATCATGCATACATCTCCAGTCGCAATTCCACAAGCCACATAATGCATAAAGATCGGCGTTATTATGTACGTTCTTTAACCCAACATATCGGTACAAACCTTAGAATAAAATAAATAAAAATGAGTTGAAATCAGACATTTTGCAACCAAACATTAATCAGGTCTATGGTAAAAGCTATGAAGTTTGGTGCCGTGTGGATTGGTCAGTAGAAGCCAACGTTTCGGAGAAACGTACTGTCTACATCATCTGGGCTGAAGAGAAGCTTGTCCATCGGTAGTTCCTCTTGGCGGCCTCAGATCTGATGTGGCGATGGAACTTCAGAAACAAGAAAATAGTGCGCTGTTCCCTGCACCTCTGTAGGAATGACAGGGAACACAGTATTTTGGCTCTTTTAATGCGCAGGGGTTCTAGCAGGCAGACAATTTGCAGACGTCCACTTCAGCTCTGAAGATGGAGACTGCACCTTTCTCCGAAACGTTGACACCTACCGACCAGTCCACACGGTGCCAAAAGCCAGAAGAGCACCAATATTGTCATCACCGTGAAAACCTTTAATAAGATTGTCATAACAGGCATGTGTAAGTAGGAAAAATGTTTTACATATGGACGCAATCTGAGTCTGTAAGAGTTTCCAGACAAGTTCTACACAATCGCGTTCTGTACAGCTGCTATGATAACGCGAATACATTCTAGTATTAGGTTTTATTTCTGAGAAGAAGACATATGTAAGAGACATATTCTCTAAAGTAATGATTGTCTACTCTAGATTAAATGTTTTTTCGTCAAGTACATTGCTGTGTCCTCTCTGAAGCAGCTCATTTCGACGCCGATAATAAAGCAGCTTGCCAACACGGCGTCCACATGATGCACTGTAATCACTTGACATCACACTAGGCAGGCATCAGTAGGCTATCAATAATAAATGAAACGGAAAGCTTCGTATGAATAATAAATCACAAGGCACTGTGAGCAACATTTGCTACTGAAGGCGGAAGGAAAATTGGATCTATTCATGTAAAATGCAGCGGAATGGACGACGTTTATAGACAAAGGTAACGTCTTTGTGGCAGTAATAAATACCCAGCACTGTTACATTACAAGCTTAAGCACAGTATATTCTATTATTTATTTTGCGAAACTCTATTTTCAAATTTAACTTGCATGTGATCATTTTCTTGAGCATAAAAGACGGTTTTAACGCACTCCAAAGCTCAGTATGTTTTATGAATAACAATTTATTTATACTGCTAATTCCACATCTTTTCAAGATTAATATTCAGTCATAATATCCTTCGATATATCGTAAGTTTCAATACGCTGTAACACTAACCAGCAAAGCATTTATTTGAAACGGGACAGAAATATTCAGTGTCCTACACTGACATATTTACCAAGTGGAGAAAATACCTTCTAAATCTTCATAATTAATTCGTCCATCTACAGACTTATATCACGTTGTTTGCAAGACTGTAATAATGATGCTAACGACAATAAATTATAGTGTGATGTAATCAGTGATTACATCGCGAGTTCTTAACACAAAATAGATTTATTTCACACTATTGCAACTGATGTAATCAGTAACATGCCTGGTGAGATGTTTAAGAACCCTTTAAGTCTGGTAATCATACGACGCGCATTTTATTGAAAAATTGAATTTACTACGCGATGTTCACACACAATCGATACTCAACTATATAATCACACTATCCACCTTCAGAAAGGAATGCCTATCCGTGATAGTAATCTGTGCTTTGCAGGTAATAGCATGAATGTTACTAAATATTATATATAATTCAGTAGCTCAGTTTTTGTATGTTACGACGCGTTACACGAAATTCTTCCAAAATCAACGAGAAAATTTTAAATTATGGTTGGTTTTCTGCACTGATAAATTTAAAAATTATCATAATAAAGATTCTGGCTCAACCATAAAATCTCTGGAGTGCATATCATTGGACGATACATAGTCCTCGGCTCCTTCAGTTTACGACGCAAAACGTAATGTTTTGGGAATACACGTGTGCAATAGATTTAAGTGTTGAGTATCTGGCAAGGAAATGCGTAAGTATATGTGGAGGGCAGAAGAGACGCCGAGTTATGCTTAGTTGAAGCAAAACACTGTGAAACAAGATTATGAATGGGCGTTTCCTCGGTTTCTGTGAATCACAACACCAGCCAGAAACGACGACGAAAACAACAACAAGCATCAGAAGAAAAGGAAGAAGACCACGAAGACAAACAAAAGCCATAAAGCTTTCACAGCGAAGAAACATCGCCCTGGCGCCTCGCTTCGCCTCCTCCACACATCGAAGGGGCGAACGAAGTTTCCGAGAGCCTCCCGTTGTGCGCCAGTTACAAGAGATGAGCGGCTGTCTACCAGCGTTATGAATACACGTCGTGAGGGACTCTATAGTGAGCCAAAATTACAATTACACAGGATACAACTCTATTCTTCCACAAAGTTGTGCTACAGGCAGAACGTAGGCCACAGACAAGAACTGTACCAACAGTACGCAAGCTATTTCATATAATTATAAGCAGAAACAGCTGGATACCTATTATTACTATTACTAGCATCCCTTATAAACTTATTGAAAGCAGTGATAGTCATCGAGAAGCACATTCAAACAACATTTTGCCAGGCGCATTTGTACATTAGTCTTTAACCTAACTAGAGGTACATCAGGTGGTTTCTCAACCAGATTCTTCCAGAACAAAATGTTATTTTTATTATTATCATTATTTTAATTTAAAGTTAAGTTATACTTAATATCGTTTTATAACCTTTAACATAACAGGCCAAAATTGTAAAATATTGACGTAAACATTCATACAGAACCTGAATAATAAGTATGTTTCATAATATCAAACGACAGTATCAACATGGTAGTATTTAAAAGTCATTTTGAATTTAGCTTGCCCTGAGAAATTAGTTACATGACGCCTAAAATACATCGATAAATAAGGTGTGGAAGTTGGACTATATCGGTTAAGAAATTGTGTGTGTGTGTGAATTCTTCGATTATCACATACCACCTTATGTTCACATCGGTTTAAAACTCAAATATTTTAAGTCGTATTCTAGAGAATCATGGAATAAAAGAAGTCAATGCCAGGTATACTTTTAAGAAGTGATTTTCTGTAACAAAGTAAATAACCACATGAATATATAGAAAAGACCTGAGGCGGATGTTGGTAATATCATTATTAAACCAAGATTCACTTGCTTAAATAGATACCAACATTTATTGGTTGTTAGTTGCGAGCGGGGACATTTCGCTTGCAGAACACCGTACTTGCAGCCGATATGTATGTCATGTCAGTGTTAGTTGTATTCCTGGAAAATCCTTCCGTAAACTGAGATAAAAGTATAAGAACGTAACGTGCCCCCAAAGTCAAGGAAATACAGTAAGATATAAAATAAAGTTCAGTATAAAACGCGTCACATTGAAGAAGTGTAGTCAAATGTGCTTGACGGTAATGCAACGTAATGTAATAACGCTTTAATCGATCCATAATAGAATGCATATTGCATATACTTATTCACGTTCAACACACATTAAATCCCACGCTACAACTGAAATTAGCATTTATAAATTTTAGCTATCATCTGACACAAATTCCGAATTACACACCGTACTTTACTACAAACTAATAATATTTGCAAAGTTTCAAATATTGTTATAATTATGGCCATATAAAAAGTTATGCACCCAGTGCAAATTTCAATTACTACTGTTTATGCTTACCTAGTAAATATCAATTTAATAAACACCTACGGAGAAGCAATAGCACAGTATTCATCACGTTTCGTGTAGAAACGCCCAACGTTTTGGTAGCTTAATTTGTATGCTCTGCAAAATAAGGAGGTTAATCATTACGGACGGGACAAGGTACATCCACTACAAAAGCCAATATATTGTTCCCCACAAATGCATGTGGCTGACATGCTAATTTCTGTCTCTTGTATTTTCAGAGAAGGGTTTGGAGTTGCCAACTTATTACTGCAATGACTTCCAATGGTTAATACTGTGCACACTGAATTATAATCCTTGCTGCCTCCACCAACAGTCCATCGCCCTGATGATGGAGGCAGCAAACACCTCTGAAATATCAGTAAATTCTGAACAAATCTTTAAGTCGTAATAGTATAACAAGATTAATGCGTCGAAACGATGATGATTTATACACTGCTGTTTTGTAAAGATAAATACATGCATAGAAGCGAAAATATAAAAGAGTTCTTAATAGAAGGATCTATAGGAGGAAGCGATCCTACAAAAGTGCATGGAATCCGTTGGAATGTATGAGAAATGCCATAGAAAACCTCGTTGAGGACAGATGACATAAACGGAGATTCGACTGGGATGTGGGTGTAGGAATCTCAAGAGCACTCTGTTTAGGCACATCCTCCAGGTCAAAGAGAGACGTGTGTTTCAAGTAACGTGTGATCCAGTGCCGTAACAGGACGCCGACGTACCGACACTGCTACATACACATAAAGATCTGTAGCGAAACGGCTACACAACCACGACACCAGGATTACATCTGTTTTAATAAATTCTCTCTTTTACACTGGGTAAGACTAGATAAACTGGAACAGAGGGACATAACAAAAGAGAGAAAGCAAAATATATGGTACAGCTGTGTGCAGAAAAATTGTACTCCCTTTTCCAGTCTTTTGAAAAAACAATACACAAATAGGTTTCACTTCTGTCCGTGAACTGCTGATACCAAATGTTAGACTAAGCGCTACCGTTCCACGTAGAGACTTAGAAATCATTAAATTCAATTAAAAGTGTATTAATACAACATGTGTTGTATTTGATTTGTTATAGATAGAATCACCAGTGAGATATATTATCAAATAATAAGGTACAAAATAAAAATTTAAACACAAAAGCATTACACATAATTAGATAAATTAATAGCTGGGCAGTGTAATGTCTTCAGAGTCGAGTGCAAAGTGTTACACTTTTTTAATATTCAGATTCAGGGCACTTCATATTGTTCCAAAATATTCATGAGACCCCCCTAAACAAACTGTATCTTCAGACAAAAGGGAATTGTCATTCACCAAACGTTCATATTTGAACTGGCGTTCCTAATTCAAGGAAGATAATATTTTTGTTTATGTATAATGCTTCATGTATAAAAGTCCATATCAGCAAAGATTCCTCAATATTTTAATAAGCTAAAGTCACGCCCACTTTACCGGTTGCATGTTAGGCGTTACACCTGCTTAATTGCCTGTGAACAACACACTGACATGTCGTGAAATTCCATTTCACGCAAACATTTCCGTAAAATCTATTTAGGTACCTCATTAAGGGGCATTATAATATGGTGGTTCACAGTGAATGTAACAACCAAGGTTATTCAGAATTAAGTGGGATGATAAAGTGATTATGCACGGTGAAGTGATAGGGACTAGAGAGGAATCGATCGTGATCTGTGTTGAAGTTCAATTCCGGAATTCACTTGAAATAAGTTGCAAAAGTCACGAAAACCGCAGCTAGGATACATGGCGATTGGTCGGAATACTGAACGAAAGAGACAATTTGGATGACCTAATTGCAGATGGATGTTAAAGAAGTGCTTATGAGGTCATGGCAAGATTCACGTGTCTGAGGACAGTGTTCGATGATTTGTTCTTATGAAACGTCCGGTGTAACGAAATTTCTGGTTCCACAAAAGGCACGAAAGAGTGCTCAAGGGCTCTGATCTATGCAGTTGCTTTAGTAAATAAAACACTTTTAATAAACACGTTATAAATTTGGAAATGTCGCCAGAGGTTCCATTTATACTGGGAAGTGAGTATATTGCACTGAGATGCAAGAGCTGGTTCCATTAAGGGTATGCCCGAGCCATAGCGCAATTGGTGAAAATAAATCCTAACCATGACCCCCAAGCCATACAAATTTAATTGCAATAATTGCACTGCAAAACGACGAGAATGATTTTCCTGCACGGGCATTTTGATAATAAAGTTCTCTGGCGTAGAATACCACTGAAACCAATATTATTTTAAGGGTGGCAAGATTATTTTGTCTCCATGATTCTTCACAACGTATCAGTTCATTTCAGACTATCACTATTCATGTTTCAAAACCGTCTGCATACATGCGCACAAGAACTCAATTTTTTCGTAAGGATTCGCTTAATATTTCGTTAAAATTTATAAGCAGAGGCCGAAATATCTCGGAAAATTCATGATCTCTAAAATAATTTAATTTAATGTCTTTAATAAGGAAGTCAGACAGAAATGATTCAGAAGGTTGAATAGAAACAAGTCGGTAAATGCAGCCAACTACATATAAATCGGTGGTTTCCTCCTCAAATTGTAGTCTAAATTTTCCTACTTATTTACAGTAGCAACTGATTTACCCACTTACACATGGAGTTCAGAATGTTTCGTAATTACCTTTCCACAATCGCTACTACCACGGACCAAAAGAGAAAGTATAATAAATGCTAATTATTGTGGTTATTAAAACAACTATAATGAAACAGGGAATTTAGATTTCTATCGGCTGAGAACACTCAAATTTTCTAGGGAGATGCGTAATATATTGCGCACTGTAATGTCCCGTTTGTGTTACAACTGATTCTAGCTTTTACAATTTCATATCCGAATTCAAAATTAAAAGAATGCTACATCTGAGTACATTCGGTAAAACCCAAAGCCTCGACACCAATTGGAGACCGCGAAAGTACCAATGCGGTTTGTGGCCACAATGCTACCACAGCAGCCTACTTGTTCTAATTGCTGGTTCAGTTCCTGACGCCCCCGCAATACCCATGCGATCTGGTACAGAACTACAGAACCAGCCCTTTCACCCCACGTGATGCACCATTACTCGCTTCATTTCGTCTCTATTCTGCAACATGTGTTAGATCAACTGGTTCTAAATGCTGGCATTATGTGTTTAGGGACCACACCAGTATAAAGCATGGCCAATTAGGGGATAAAATTACCCCTAGAAATTCGTAGTGTTATAGTAGATTTCACATTGAACGTTGTATTGCTCTTTTAAACCGGTTTAAATAATTATCTGGAAAAACAATAATGATTATACAGAACGAATTCTAATCACAGTTTCTGACAGATTAGTTCAGACATGATAACCAAAATAATGAATAGGGAGTGAGAGAGCAGACACACGCGTTAGTCCGATTATTCGATTTAAAAACGATGCTGGTCAAAATCACAACTACATTTAATTTTTTGTTAGGAGGTTTGAGCTAATTTTCGGTTTCATTTGCGGTCCTACACACCCCATTTAAAACCCCAACGACAAAGTTACGTCACAACCAGATCCGACAGTCGATTTTATGTAACTAATGGTATATATAGTGGACTGATTTTAACGTCTGAATAATATATTATTAATAGTGCAAATTATTAAGCTCCTAATTAAGATAGTATAATTGCGTCATATTGTGAATCAAATATTAAATTAATTATTCGGTTTTGTCCGTCTAATCACAATTATATTTAAAATTTACAAATAAGATAATTAAAATATCATTTTATGTTCCACATCGAATAATCGATTTACATTTGGAACATTTTTACAACATGTTTCGGTTTCATCAAACCATCTTCAGGTGTAAAATTATATCAACAAACTTAAAACTCAATTAAAATTTCTGTTGTGTAGCTTTTTGGTGATGTTTTTTGGTGATGTTCATATTTAGATTATTTTCACATATTGGAGCGAATGTATTGTTTTGAAGTGAAATGCTTTTGATGTTCTACATTGGCCTGCAAAGTAAATGATTCAAAGACACACTAATGAATATGAGAGAATATAGAAAATAAAATAATAATTATATAATTGGAAAGTAAAATTAAACATACCAAAGATGAGAGTGTAGACACGTTGATGTGTCTGGAGGTGTCTAGAAGTACTAGCGTATCCGAACAGGCATGGTTCAATACTGATTGCGATTGCTTGTAGGGAGAGTAAGTGAAAGGTGGTTGTCGGGGTTGGGGTCAAGGATCTGAAGGGCATTAAAGATGGGGTTATTAAGGTAAATATTATTATCGTTTAGGCAAATGTTACGCAACGTTTTCTATCCCGCTAATAAATTTTCTTTCTCATAAGTCTAAATATTCTTCTCAACACCTGTTCCCGGTTATGCTCAATCTATGTTGTCTCCCTAGGGAGAGGTAGCAACTTTCACTGGAAGACAAACATATTTTCTGGAAATAGTGTTCTTAAGTATTCGTCACACTGAAGATGTCGCAAAGTTAGTCTATGCTTATATCGTATAGGAGAAGGCAATGACAAAATTAGAAAATACTATCATTCTTCATTACTACCAACTGCTCATTTTCTTATAAATTACGGTAGTTAATAAATCTGTTTGCGTTAGTATACATTAAATAAAAATATAGGTTAACCTCTCTTCATTAACTTTCGGTAGAAATGAAGACGTAATTTTGTATGCGGTAATGTAAATTTCCAAAAGGATAGCTTCAGAAGAAATAAATCAAATCTTTAGTATAAAATTTTAGGTGTGCTGAAGTGCACAGGTCCGAAGGGGAAAGCAGAGCGGATAAGTGGACGTGTTAAGAAATGATGAGTATGCAATTTAGTACAGATGTTTGGTTGAATATTCAGAATGTGGTACTTCTTGCATGAAATATAATGTATGATCATCGAATGACCCATATGATAGTGTGTTTTTCCAGCATAATGTGATTGTAACCATTATGCACAAGTCATGCAGAAATCAGTGCTGGAGGACCCTTAAAAACAGATGTCTGTGGCAGCCATTAAGTATATATTCCATAAGCCGATTTGCACAAGTTGACCTGTGACATATGCAGTCTGTGATAAGGACCCATCCCCTACTGAAGATGGACGACGTAATAAAGACGAATACGTCTCTTAACGGACACGAAAATACATATTCTGTTGGTGGATTTATGATAAATACACGGGTCTACAATCTCGTGAGAGTTTGAAGTTTGAATTCATTTATGATTAATCGTGGCTGAAAAACAATATTAACAAGTCAAAAGCATTCAGTCCAGTACCATGCATATATCATTATAATGAACTCAGACGCTGCACAAGACTGGTAAAATTATATTCGATATGGTTTGGACAAATAACTGTCCTCCCAAGCAAGTAATATAATTCAAATAAGGGGTCCTTTAATTAAATGGGGTGCTTCGCAAAACACGAGTTATACAAAATTCTTTACTATATGAGTCCGTAGAAATTCATGCCTCACTATATCTGCATGACTGTACAATTTTCCTGCTAATACTTTTCACATTCATGCCTCACTATATCTGCATAACTGTACAATTTTCCTGCTAATACTTTTTAGCACATTTTCTATTCTAAAACACATTTGAATCGGATAACAAATCCGCCTCTTTAAAAATATTTGATGGCTAATGTTTTTGTAAAAGAAACATGTCTCTATTTTTTACATGGAAATAATATGGTTAACAATGGAGAGAGGGCATGGATTTTAGCAAAAATACTAAAAATATCAAGCTTGCCATTTTCCATTTGATCTAAAATACAGATATACGTAATTCTACTTAATATAGCGTTCATCCATAACAATTAAATCCTTAGAATTATGGACATAATTTCACATAAAATTCCAAATTGTAAAATATGAATCCGAGAGGTTTCAAAATCGGAACTACAAAAGTACACACACATAAAAATACAAAACACAGAAAACGTCAGCTCTTAACTGACTGGAATACTCGTAATGTCACGAAGACAGGCCCACATAGCGCAACTTTAAGATAAAAGTAATTTAGTGGCCGGTAACAATTTTACCGAAGTAGATAAAAGAAATACAGGAAATTTTACGTGAGGATTACATATTTATCTTCTTCAACATTAAACTACTTCCAGCACACATGCTTGGCTTACCACGGAGTTGCTATTTACAAAACCAAAAGAACAGGAAAGTAGCCGTCTTGTACAGCATCTTGTTGATCATACGGTATAGGAAATGAGACACATGGTTTCGCTTAAACAGAAGACGCCCTTTGAGCCGATCGAAGAGGAGCGCAGACAAGAAACCTCACACCGGATTCATTAATATCCGAGTAGCTTTGGACGGTCTTTGCTTTTCATGCACAGAACATGAACCATAGCAAGGCTTCTGAGTGTGTTTACTTTCCGGATGAAGTAGACGGGGTAGATACTGCAAGTTCGCAAAAACATGATGAACAAGTGGGATAGAAGAGTGGGATTTGGGAAGTACAAACTGGCGCTTGTCTTTTATTGCAGTAAAGCGAGCTTGCTAACGATCAGCAGTCTCCTGCATCAAGCTTGAGAAGTAATGGAACAATTGCTACATAATGATTGAAAAATAAAGGTGCAATTGACAAATTATATTTATTTCTATTTCTCTCAAAGCAACCAAAAAGTTACCACGCTTTTCTTTCAGAGGGGAGAGTCAGCTTTAGAAATTATTTTTATTAAAGTAAAATGGCTTGTGGTCAATAAGAAAGTTATTCACATGTGATGGAAAAACTATTTCCCTGTATTCCACATAACTGAAGACTTATTATCGAGTGTCAGTATAAATAAAACAAAACATTTTGTTTATCTTGAAGTTCGGGTAGTCAGCCGCGTGAATATGGAGTCAAAAACCAAAATTTAAGACTAGTTCTCTCTCAATTATTAGGGTCACAGTGACAAAAACACTGACCCTAGTAATGTAGACAGAGCTAGGCTCCGAAACGTTGGTTGTTTGATTCAACATTGACGTGGAAAGATTGACCGAGACAATTTTATAACATTCATGTGCAGTAAAAGTTTCAAATCTTTCAGTTATCACAGAAAATTGTCACATTCTGTTTCCTCTGGTATTAATTCTTTCTGCTCACACCAATTTTATGATAAATCGTGCCATTCACTTCAGACACACTTTCGGATTACCACTTAAATAGGACAGTTATTTTTTTAATGCAGAAACAACAACTACATCTCTTAATCCTGGCACTTTACTTACAGCCATCACCAGATCTGTAACCAGCATATACGTTTAGAGACGGAAAGATAACATCTGAATTCCCACTCAATATTCCCAACTACATGTCATAAAGAACGGTTAATAGCGGTGCTTTACGTCTATGCTGGCGATAAACCAGAATCCTCTTACAGTACTGTGTGTGTCGGCGATCTGGGAAGGAAGCCAACGTAATTTGGGATAAAAGCGTTAAAAAGTTAATTAGAACGATCCCCATTCACGAAAATAAGTGAACGGGCTGCATTGTGCTAAGCCAAAATTTTATTCTATGTGAAATAAATTTTCTGTTTTGTGATATACGTTAATCGAACGAGAAATATCGAAAGGAACGCACAGTACACTTTATGTGGGAAACCTCTCAGTAAAAAACCAGCTAAAGAACGATGTCGCTGATGGGAGTATAATATTAAAATTTTATATACAGGCTTTTACCGGTTAATGGTACCAAAGCTCAGTGGTTTGGCTCTGTTAAAATTCTGCAGAGTCTTCAGTTTCTGATATTAAATTATTAGTTAACCATATCTCAGTTTTATATTACGAAAACCTGTAAGGCACTTGGGTAGTCATTAAAGTGGAAGGACTCCTACGCGGTCCGTGTATCTGTCTATTTGCAATTACAATGAAATATCCCTCCTCATCCGATGACGCTATTTTAATTAAATGCAACGTTTACTGGTACTACTAAAAATTATCACTGCAACCGAATTTCCATTAAAACTAAATAGCGAAATGTAATTTCAGAGAAAGGGCCTACAAACATTTTATCTCTGTTTTGAGAAATATTGTTTGTTCCAAAAATTGCTCCAAGCTAAATTTGCGGTTGTTAATTGTGAGAAATTTGTGTGAATTTCCTTCATATACTATGCTGTAAATAATGAAGTGGACATCTTGTGAATGTGGGATGTTGTACAACTAGAAAGGAAGCTTGTTTATTTTTTATGTATTGATTTTTCACAGTAGCTCCTGGTCTCGGTATGATATGGAGAGCAAAATAATGCCCTGGCAAGCAAGCAGAGTTAATTAAAACGACAGAGTGTTGTTTGATTATGCCCCTGAGGCATCGGAGAAAGAAATGCTAATAAAGAGCACATAATATCCTTACGGTGATACGTTAGAGAATAAATACATTAAAAGACCGAGACAAATAACCACTGAAATTAACACATGAACAAGCCCTTTTTTAAAATACCAAAACAAAACATTTTTCAGCTTTTCTTTCTTGATAGCAAAATTATAAAAAAAATTCCACATCTTTAAAATTACTCAATTTATCTATACAATGATATATAAGGATATCTCAGCAAATTATTCGCGTATAATATTAATACTAGTGACTATATTATTCATTATGGGGTATATGAAATATGATACTGTTACAAGAAACTATACAAGTTTCCACTATTCTTTGACTTCTTTTACATGAAATATCCCGTCAACTACTTACGGCAACCAATTTCCTTCAAACGTTTACCAGAAACTGTATATTAATCACTACATAATTTAGTGAGAATTTTTATGCCTTTAAATAAAAAGTTCTTTGGATATTTTCCATCGTCTAGTAAAATAATAAAATATAAAACGACGTTTCGGAGATGGGGCTCTATCTCCGTCTTCAGGAATCTACTCTGTTGAGCCCAATAGGTAGGGATTAACTCTATCTGTTACTTAAGTGCACATGAACTATTATCCCATAACAAACTTCTAAATTTAGTTTTTATTTAAATAATATATTCTTACTTTTAAACATGAAATGACTTACTCTGAACTACTTCTAAGAAATATGAGACCTGTATTAATAATTTATGTTTCTTATTGACTTTCCTAGTTACATATATAATTGCTGTCTGTCGTGAAAATTAAATTATATAGTTTTAACTTTATTACGTTCATTTTTAATTATACAATGGTTTCTCTTTATATGCAAGGAAGCAGGCCTGTTTGATGTCGGGAAAGCAGAAAATCGCTGCTATATATGTTGTATGATGTATTATATTCATACGGTACATGGATAATGCACAAAGGTATATCGCAAACAGCCTAGTTTTTATTCAGAAATAACTCATATTATTGTTGCAATTCGTATAGCAGTTTTATTAATAAAATTCAACTCTGTAACATGAAGCGTGTATTTTAATAGGGAGAGAATGCAGAAGAAATCCTGAACATGTTCATTTGAAATAAAACGTAGAGAGATTCCAGGCGCAGAGAACCAAATTATTTTGAGTTTTACGTGGATACAAAATGCAGAATCTAATCCCGTCCATTCATCTGTAGCTTGCCTGTTCCATGACCCAAACGACTTGACAAATTTCAGCGAAATACTGACATCGTTTAACGCAAAGCGCAATTGGCTCTACAACGCACTAATGCAACGTAGGCAACGAAGTATCCATTGTCTGTATTAACTTTGTTTGCTACATATTTCAGGCTCTTTTTGGCTACTGAGACTATAACTGTCTCGATGGCTGTGGGCATTCGCGACTGTTGTAAAGTGTAACTTCACGAAAGTTTCGATTGGCTTTGTCAGTATCCTAATATAACGAGTGAAACAAAACCTTAAAAACGCACAGAGAATTGTGTATTTTTTTAAATGAAGTACTCCTTTACACTTTTGTATTACATTTGTATTGTAAGTAACTTTTAAGTTAACACGGACCACATTTTGAAACGCGTAATATCTTTGAACTAAAAAGAGGTAAGTTATCGATCTTAAAGTAATCGAGATCAGTGAATTAGTAGAGTTTCGTGAAGTAATAAACTTTAATATTAGGAATAATCAGGAAATTCCTTCATTAGTTAAACTAACTTCTAACTGCTCAAGGCAGACCCAGAACGAAGGGAATTAAAGTTTCTAATCTCCATTAAATAACGATTATAATTTAATAAAATAAATTTTATTTTGAGGTTATATAAAGACGGATTTTTCCTAAATACTGATTAAGAAAGATAAGATACTGTCTTTTTTCTAACTATAACGTGGAAATATACAATTTACTATTAAAATCACGACTCACAGATTGAGGAACAATGCCATAAAGGTTCACCTTAATTAATTTTAATAGAGTTTTATGTATGAAATTTGTCATTACCGTTTATTCTATTAATGCGTAGATTTATTCTAGCCAACGTTTCGGAGACCCTTACTCTCTCCATGTTCGAAATGAAGTGCCTATGTAGTGGCTCCTATCGATATTTGAAGGCAAAGTCCACCGGTCGGTTGGGACTTTTCGGCGGAACCCGGTGGAATGATTAGGACGTGAAGAAAACCGCATGACAGGTGCATCACGATGGAACTGAGAGTAGGAGTGGGAGAACTAAGGGGAAAAGAGGACAAAAAGGAAGAGAAGAACGTGAAAATAAGGGAGGCTAAAGGTCTCTGTTATTTGTCCCACATCCTTTTGACTACAGCTTGACGAATTCCACGGGTCAGTTCCAACCGACCTTTCTGCCTAAAATAAAAGTCGGCCGTGCCCATCGGGTAGCCATTTCGCTTTTTCCGGGTCAAAGACTGAGACAGTGATGATAGAGGGTGAGCGGAATCTCACGCGACCCATTTCGGACACACGTGCTCTTCGTCAAGAAATAAATTACATTTAAATTAGAATACAAAGCACAGCTTTATATTAGTGCTGGAAATGTCACCCCGCGTTCGGCGATGCATGATTCAACTCTTTTGCTTGTGTTCGATCACTCTGTACGGCACGTCTGAAATACGTCATACATCTTTTCAGTCACATCGGTCATAAATGGAATTCAGGAACAGCCGTTAAAGTAATAATTATCACTGGGATACTGGGAACGACCCGTTCTTCAAGTGCCTGAGCACTGCGGGTCACAACTTTTTTCGTTGGCTTCACCTGATAGACATTCGGTAGGACTCCTTGGACGAGAGATCGGCCCGTCGCAAGGCCTCTACCTGTACACAGGACAGCATAACACAGAAAAGTACAGACAAACATCCATGGCTTGATTGGGATTTGAACCCATGGTCGCAGCGAAGTTTATGGAAATGTTAAATTAAACTAAAGGACACACAATCACGTCTTAAACTACGGAAAATAATTCAATCACGTGCCTGAATAAACATGATCGCTATGAAAACATCATAGTTACGTTGGAAGGAAACGAGCGTGAAAAGATAAGCAATTTTCTGGGCTTACCATGGACATCCACATCTACCCAGGCTAGCATGGGTTCTTCAAGAGCATCATTCATGGTACGGCATTCATATTTCGCACCCAGGTCACCCCGCCCAAGTTTCAGTTGAACCTTGTTCCTTGCTGTGCCCGGAGTGTTCGCTCCATTGTCTGAGCTGTATTCACCTGCAACAAAGCAATCTTACATTTTATTCAATGATAATTGTGGATTATAATGTATGTATCGGAACATTTCAATTTTGTTTTGTTAAAGTGACAATTAATCTGAATAGTGATAACGTTAGGTACACGGTGGAAGACAGCAATTATTCGAAAGACGCTTCTCAACACTTACTTCCACACAACTGGTTTAAGAATTCGGCCTCTTAGTTTCTTCATAACACACTATTTAAAGACAAGAAGGGAATTGTGTAACTTTTAAGTCCCGGAACCATGCACTAGAACTACTGAAAACATAGTTTGTGTCATTGAAATCTTATTCATATTACTGTATATTACTGGGTTCCAATGCTGGATTTAATGAAAAACACTTACTATAGACTTAAAAGAAAGAAACCTTTTCAAATATGTGTTTGTGGAAACTGTCTTATACCACGGCCGTATGCAGTACTTAGGGGCGGTTGGAGGATTTCTCCATTCTTGGCACGGCCATGTAATATTTCTTTTTCAATGTCTTCTACTTCCATTCTTTTCATCGAATCCACTCTATGGTTGGCTAGACCTCCCTCCCCTCACTGGACCCTAACGCCCTCATTTCTCCGCTTGTGTGTGTCCTTTCTCATCTCCGTAATGGTGAGGAACCAAACGTTAATTGCGAATCTAAATTAAAAATAGTAGCACTCAATGATTATAAGACTTCTCTATCATTTCCTTTCTAACCTTTATTGTATCTTTTCAAGAACTAGAAAAGTTAAAAGTTTTAAAATAAGACACTGTGCGAATAAAATATTTTCCTTACAGTAATTTATCATAATACATCGTAAATTGTGCTTATTCTTAGGACCAATATCAAACGTTGACCGTGTTTAGAGTTGATTACATTTTACAAATAACGAAAGTTTTGTGCATTTCCACAAGATTGATTTCCCGAATGAAGATTGAATATGAACATTTGTAGTATTGCGCTGTGGTAATCGTGCCAAGTAGAATCTGATCCACTAGGCGGGAATAAAGAATGTGAACGGCATGTAAGTAACTGACTATTCACCTACCTTGCTGGAATTCTGAATGGCATACAGATCGCTAATACTAAGTACCTATTGAATTCGCAGAAAAAATCAATTAACCATATATTTATGTACAACTGCAACTTTAGTGTACTACGAATACCAAACACTGTTTCCCATAGCACCATCGACGTAGAGACTAATTATAATTAATCGTAATTCATGCCTGACCCTTAAAACAAATATACTGGAAGTTAAAAGGCAGGTGTAATACAACTTTAGCTGGTAATAAAAAATCTGAGATGAGTTTTAGCCACATGTAAACTTGCTTTCTGCTTTTGACAGGAACAAGAAAGACTGCTGGCTGTATCACTTTAAGTATTTGAATGACAGGAAATTTAAAAGAAACACGCTGGAAATATCTGTTCCTAGATACACAGTTAAACTGATGTGTAATGATTAAATTATAAGTTTAACTATTAATTTATTTCATGTATTCTATAATTCAAATTTTCTTTTCTAATGTCAATACTGCTTTTCTAGAAAAGCAGAATCCAATGTGCGTTGAAATAGAAGATAGTGCATACGTCATTTTACATTGTGGTAGAACTGCATGTTTTAGAACAATTTTAAAATATAGGAAATTTTACGAAGAAAATACCATTAAGGTAATTATAAATTATCCCGGTCATATCGGAAACCACTTGTTCAGAGTACGAGGAAAATTTTAGAGGCATGTAAAAAATCAGAGTTTGTTCTCACAAGAACGAGTGATGGAGAGAATGGATTAGGCGAAGGAAATAAATGTATTAAAGTTCCACGAATACACGTGGTACGGTCTTAATATATTATTATACGTACAACTAAATACATTAAGTAGGTCTATATAAAACACATGTTCCAATTGCCTGCCACTAATCATATCGAGAAAGGAAGGGTGGACTGTGTCGACCTGGAATTCATACAACACCGTTCAGTGCAAGTTTAGCGCAGATGTCACACTGATTACAGAAAAGTTCATATAATGCCTCAAGACATCGCATGTCCCCTGCTCCTAATATGACTTTCCTCTGCAGCTCTTATGGGTAAGATCCAGGGCTGAGATAATGTTTAAACTTTATGGTAACGCAGGTCTTCTAGGACCAGGGTCTCTGTATACTAGACTTCCGTGCCAAAGGCTCCATCGCAGTATCACAGGAGTCCCCCATGGCCATGCAGTGCCACCAAACCGGTTGGAAATCCAAAAGCGCATTTGCCCCCGCTTCTCATTCTGGGGGAACGATTTGTGGTTGCCGATTAGGCGAAACAGAGTGAGAGAGATGGTGGGCGGAGGATTAAAGTGAATCATGATCCAAAAGCGGTGATTTTCACAGGGGAAAGAGAGAGTTTAACGTGGCAGGACCATGCTACTGCCTGGATACCGCGGCGGAGGCTAATCTCCTACACTTTACCCATTCCGCAGTAAACGCTTAATTTGGGTTTAATTCACGGTCCTTTACTATTACAAAAGGAAATGTGGAAAGCCGGGGAACAAAAAAGGATTCCCACTTATATATTTTATTATCTTTATATACGGCCTATGCACATCGCTGTTTTCCTGGACGTGAGCCAATAGCACCTCACGTATCATCGTCAACTAACGTCTTTTTGAACCTTAACTGCGTTACAGTATTCAAAAATCCTTACAGAATAATGGGAAATTCGGAAATTACTGCCTCTTACGCAGCTATCAGAAAATTCATGGTTCCATTACTCATTGGTTTTTCCTTACAATCGTTAACTAACTACATAGAGCAGGGTCCTTTTTCAACATCTAACAATTGATTAGATCGTCAAGAAATTCCCCGCCATTTATGGAACCTGAACGCTTATTACCGAGTTCCGTCAGAATACTACAAGTTGCTCCTGTGAGCCAAATAAGTCCAACCTACAAACTTCCACCATATTTAACAAGTTCACAAATACGCCGAGGCCTTCGAAATCTCTCTTATCATCAGTCTTTCCGAATATCTATTAAAACATTTTCAGTGTGTGCAAATAATTAATTACAGATCCTTTACTGCTAGGCTATCCGCTTCGCGAAAACTTAGAAACAGGCCATCCAGCCCCCGAATAAAAATAGTAATGTCCACCCCTGTTTCATGGGAATCCACCACATGACCACTACATTGAATAATTTGACAAGGAATGAGATTTCAACCACTTTTCATTTGGTATGACATTTATAAAGTGTATCGATTCCTACGATACTGTGACATTACTTTCATTCCAGATTTTATAAAATACTATAATGAATTCAATTAAAAGAATATAATCAAACGGACATGCATTTCGACAGAAGTGATGGGACTAATAACTGATAAATATACGTGCAACATAATAAAACTATTTCATTCCCATTATCCTTAATTTGCATGATCCATAAAACATATGACTTTACCCTCGCCATATCTGTTTAGTTCCTGAATGATAATTTCTGGACCAGTTAACCGAATTTCGTAAAATTTCGTATACCAAGTATCTTGTTAAACTAGACAAAATTACGTACTTTAGACTGCTATATACTCGTATATTGTAATAAAATTATTACTTAAGGATTATAAGATTTCAACCACAACTTATTAAGGCGGTGCAAAACTGTAAGAGACATTATAATTACGTCAAGGTAACATAAGCTATTAAACATTTGCACAGGGTCCACGCTAATTCAGAGTCGCGAAATGGTACAGATTAAGCCACGAGATAACACGTAGTCTACGTATCAGAAGTTGGAAAAATGTGTACGTCATCAAGAATAACAAGCGAAAGGACGGGTAATGTAGAAGAACTTTTTCGTCAAGCGATATATTTGTATCTGTTTGTTGTGTAATTTTGAAAGCCATGAAACAGGCATGTTATTATAAAAGATTGATAAACCCGACCCAAGGAGATGTAATTTATCTTGTTCAAACTCGAACCGGCGCTGTCGGACAGTATCAGCTGCTGCTACTACTAATGACGACAAAAGTAATTTAGAAACTCAAATTACGTAATGAGAACTTCATGAGTTTTTGTTTCGAGTATGACACAGCAGCTGAAGAAAATTTCAACTTAAAGCGTCTACCCACAAAGCTATACGCCTTTCATATATGCAGCAGGGGAGAGGGGTAAGGCGGGTTGGGTTCAGGTCGACTGTGCGGAGAAACGCGTTAATGAAATTTCTTGAAATGGCACCATGTTCCCCGACCGATGCCTCAGAGGGACTCGAGAAAAGGAATTTCTCAACTCTTGTTCGATTTTCTCAGAACTTCACACTTTATTCAGCACCATATGCAATATAAAGAATGCCATGGGCCACCTTTTCTACATTCTCACATACGAAACTACAAAAAGCATCATGATCGTGACAAATGCCGACATCCTTATTTTTACGGGGAATTTAGTATTTCAGTTTTCTCGTGACAAAAATACGCGATATAAAAATATGGTGCCTTACGTATATATATATATATATATATTTCTTTTTTGCAATTGAGGGGTTTTTGGGAGAATCAACACAAGCCTAACCAAAACTCTTTGAAAATTCAAAAATAAAACCTTTCCAACATCTGAAACAGTAAAGGTTTCTTAATATTTTTATTTTGTATGAATGCACTTACATATGTTGCAACGTAGAAATATAGTTACAGATATGTAGGTAGTTACCTTTTAAATAAATAAGATAAAAATACATGGATATAAGTTGCTTTTGCTTTAAAATACAGCAGTAAAGACAAAACACACATTTTCTCTCTTGACTAATGCAAATTTTGCCGGAAAGGTATTACAATCTTATACGTGCAGGATTAAACTATAAGACTCGACATTGTGCGAAGTTAAAGAAAATCTGCATTTAACAACTAGGTCCATTATTTTGTAGATCCACGAAGATGTACTTGGTGAAAACTAACTATCTTCATGGAACCGAGTCCTTTCTAAAAAGCTTAAAGTCGCTCAGCTGGTCATCAAATATCTCGTGGAACCCCAAGATTCAATACCTCTGCAACAACACCTCACCAATGGCCACTGACCCTTAGGCAGCCAGTCCGAGATAAAACATTATAAAAAAACTGACAACAGAATGCAATGGTACTAGAATCTTCCATAACCGGTCGTATCTCGCAACAAGAAAAGTCCACAGGGCAGAGAAAGAAAGCTCTCAGATTCCATTCGGCACTAAACGCAGACTGAGACACGTGTCGCTGCTGAACAGACCGAACCGGAGAAACATTTCCTCTCTTCCCTTCTTGAAACTTAAAAGCTGTTACGTTCGTCCGGAGTTGGCCCGTGGGTCTCCGTCTGTTAGCCAACAGGAGGCCCAAAACAGAACACCGTATTCTACCGGATGAAGGGACGGCCACTACTTCAAGCTCGGAAATGCTCTCCGCTTGCCATCTTCTTCATCGACATGCATGGCCGCCCTGTCTCTACACGCTCCTGTTCCTGTACAAGAACACTCCCCTTTTTCCTCCCAGGCTCTCTTCCCGTCTGAGGTTTTTGCCTCACTTTGCATCCAACTACAAGAGGATTTAACCAGCAAAACGTATTTGATGTTGCACGGGCAGGCACACACACACACACATAGTTTTAATTTAGGTTTAACGTAAATCTAACACTCCGCCTGTAATCAACATTTGAACTATGAGGCCCTTAACGCAGTCCCAAAGTCAAGAAACCTGACGACCAATTTCCAGGAAACGTAAGATATATTTATGACAATAATTTGTCTGTTGTTTTGTATGGGTGCGAAACATGGTCGCTCACTCAGAGGGAGGAACACAGATTGCAGGTGTTTGAGAACAGGGTGTTGAGGAGGATATTTGGGCCTAGGAGAGAAGACGATGGGGCGTGGAGAAAACTGCATAATGATGAGCTTAAAAATCTGTACCCCTCCCCCAATATTGTCAGGGTGATTAAGTCGAGAAGAATGAGATGGGCTGGGCATGTAGCGCGCATGGATGGGACAAGAGGTGTGTACCGGATACTGGTTGGGAAACCTGAAGGGAAGAGACCGCTGGAGAGACCTAGACGTAGATGGGAGGATAATCTCAGGCGGGATCTATCGGAGATAGGAGTTGAAGGAGACTGGATTTTGTTGGCCCAGGACAGGGTCCGGTGGAGGGCTTTGGTTAATTCGGTGATGAACCTTCGGGTTCGGTAGGCCATAGATAGTTAGTTAGTTGTTTTTCCAGAATGTTGTATCACTCATGACGTCAAGTGGTTTGTAGTCATATACTTTATTCATTCCCAAACGCAGTTTACCAGGAATTAATAATTTTTAATATAATATGCTAGAACAATTTAGAATACGCAACATAAACTGGAAACGAAACTAATTTAAATTTATTATTCAAATAAAAGGAGACCATACTGACTTTTTACTACTTGATTTTCACGACTTTTAGAAAATTCCATAAAATTAATACTAGCTGGAATTTCCAGAAACTAACAAATGTTTATCCGTTATGCCCGTTCAATACAGATACTAATAATGCGAAGTAAATGAATAAAAACTTACCATTCATCGTATGTGTGCCATTCCACCAGATGACACTGGGAACAGGTTTCCCGCCACCTGATTCGCAAGTTAGCGTAAGGTCTTCGCCCTCAGTGAAAGGACCAATTGTTGAAGCATTCTGAAGTTCTGTGCTGTCGTCTTTCGTAATTCGCACATATTCCGGCTTTACTGAAATCAGAAAAAAAAAACCAAAATTAATTTCCGTTCATTATACAACTGCAAATTCTTGTACATAAAATAAGAATGCTTTCCAACCACATAAAACATTCCGACAATAAAAAGAACTCTTCGCACGTGTTATACATTTATACGTCGTCTAACTGTAGCACTCACAGTAAAATTTTATTGTTTTTTTTTTACATTCGAGTGGCACACAGTGTAACATCTTGTTTGTAGACTGTGCAAATCGAAGGAATAAACATGATCTTGTATTGATTTAAATAAAAAAGTAAGATAAAAGGAAAAGAGAAGTATTTTGTTTAAAGTGCAGTAAACATAGGAATGTAAGAATGAACGTTGCAGAATGATCCAGTTTCCGATTCCATATAAATAAGCAGTTACATTATCTTCTGATCGTTACCGACTGAACAGTTTAAAAATGCTATCCTTCTCTAAAATATTAAAACCCGTCGCACGTAATTATTATTTTATTGCTACTGAAGTTCTTTACCATCGCTAAGACTCAAACCAGAAACACAACTGTGTGTGTAAGATAATGCAATGCATAATGGATATCAGATAAAGAAAATTGTATTTTCTTATAACGTTAATCTGAATGAGATACACTAAATATTTCTATTATTTTTACTGCTAATTTACTAAAGGGCTACTCTAGCATACGCGAGAACAGACGATAATAGCTAACAAATTTATTTCAAAAATGTTATTTACTATTTGCTGTCTTTTAAGCTGCGTATTTCTTTCTAATGTCCATCTGTGTGCAACGGGTTTTGTAATCGTATTTTCAGCTGAAGACTATTTGATTTCTTAAGTCATCGAAGACTATAGTACAATGACCACGTATATAAGAGAGCAAATTTAGAAGAAATGATGTACGTAGCGAGAAAAGTAGCATGTTAAAAAAAACGCAGAAAACAAAAGGAAATCGAACAAAAATCATGGAAGGCGAATACCAAAACAGCAACATTTCGGGTAATACTGAGTTTAACGAACCAACAAACCGCAGCATGTATCTAAACCGGCTACTGGAAACTAACTGAGCATTTTAAATTTCAGAACAAGCAATTCCACAAACCCTTTTATTTGGATCAATAAGCAAACGTAGCTTTCAGCACGAAGTGACGAAAAGAATCTCGTTTCTCCAGGGGCAAGTGAGCAACTGCTCTGATAAACATTATTCATACATCAATACACATTAACAAGAACCATAATGCGTCATGCTTTGATGACGAGATTAAAGCAGCTCAGATAGCCCTCAGGGGCAATTTATCCTGCAAATCAATGTCATTTTCTACACACACACACACACGCAGAAATTAATGTGAAATGGATGACAATCCAAACACCGGGTCTCTCATTATACACGCTTTGTTAGCAGTTCTATGGTATGGCATGTTAAGGCTCTCAAGGAGTTACATAATAGCGTGTTTATGGAGTGACTGTCTATGGAACTTGAGGACTGCTGTGCTGTCTGGTAACAGCAGAGCGTTTCTACAGATCGCGTCGTCGCGGTCGCCAAAGGGCACAACTGCAATAATGCAGAGCGGGAATAAAGCCAAATAACAGAAGATCAAACTGCTTAAAGATATTTCGAATTCTCACGTCGACAAGTATGAAGATAGCTGTCTTCCGCTATGTTGCACAATGCAGTCTGGTAGATACAAACGCACGGGATTTTACTGTCATCACCACCCTGATTATGGTGGCAGCGAGAAATACCTCGGAAGACAGCCATATTTATGCAAGTGGGTGGAATGGGGCATGATGATCAGTTAGAGAGGCTAAAATGTTAACTGCTTAGGCTAAATTACGTCTATACATATATTAAGAACGAATGATGCATAATAAATAAACCACCAGAATCATAATTGTTCTACAGCGCATGGAAAATAATGAAAGGCCAAGGCCATAAGTAAAAGTGGATGACTGTCTTGTGGGTTGCAGCGCCGCGTAATGACAGAAGTTTACAGACGCTTCTAAGATCGTTGCCGTCTGAATCGTTTTAAATCAAATTACACAAAGAAATTATACTTTCGGAGGTAGTTTCCTTCGTGCCATTCAGACCTTAGAGTAATGCACTTGCGATATATATAAAACTTTCAAGGTAGCTTACGCTGTGACCCTTTTGACAGTTACTTTCACACACTGTTGTAAATATTCTCATTCATACACTGTTCTAAACAATGTTCAGATTCAGACATTCAAGTAGATGAATGCTTGTATTAAGCTATAGCCAAAACAAGCTTAAGTCTTTAACTTAACTTAACCAAAGTAATAATTTTTACGCCCACGTCAAAACGTGTTATTAAATTCAGCTGCAAGCACAAAGCATAAGGACACGATTCTAAAATAAACCACACAAACACATAAGCACAATAGGAGATGGGCATGATGATGATGATAATGACCTTATGTGTCAAAGATGGGCATGATGATGATAATGACCTTATGTGTCATGTAACTTACATCTACCATCGTCTTAAAGACAGTAAGCAGCGATGCTAATAGACCTACCGAATTGTTTAATTCTTTTATACATCTCTTATACTTTTATTTATGACAAAAGCATGTTTCAGTACATCTACCAAAAAATAATTTAGAAATTTCAAATTAAAATTATCTGTATATTAACAACAAAGAATCGTTAAAATTCGGCAAACTAATCAAAATCAAAGTAATGCAAATTTACTGCACATTCTTCCTCCTGTTTGTTTATAGACGTAGCAGATAATCACTGGTCCAGAGATATGACAACTGAAAGGCAGTAGCTAACTTAAAGCTAGACGTTCCTGAAGGCTACGGATCGCTGCATGCCTTACCTTTTATCAGAAACGAAATAATAAATACGGTATCAGTGAGTCTCGGCGACAAAACCTTCATATTGAGGGGCATTACGATAGTTTTATGGGTTAAATGGGGTTTATGAGGTACAGATGCACAGAAAATATTGATTTACGCTGTTTATATGGATGGAGGGGCCACATATACCACCATGTCGCATATGAGTTAAATAAGAATGTAAAATTTTTTATACGTCATCTCAACAGGCGATAAAGTCGTGATTTTATCTGAGCCTCTCTTAGCATTATCTCATTTTATGCATCCGAAGTTAATGTCCTAGTTAATAAGCTTAATCATACTCATCTATTTATCCTTGAAAACAAACATGTATATGGGTATACATAAGCCAGCATGAGCGTAAATACAATACATTAGTGTTATAATATGTACCAAGACTT
The DNA here is from genome assembly GCF_000696155.1 of Zootermopsis nevadensis. The sequence continues at coordinate 218,509 of NW_019059836.1, forward strand.
AGTGTCACAGTGTCGGACATTTATCCCTTTGACTGTTGGTGATATCACAGTGAATATTTGAATTATCGTTTCTTTGCTATTAGAACAGTGATTTAAAATGGCGGCACATCAATGAGACTTAAAACGTCCTGAGAATGGTGGCACAAATAACAAAGTTATAGCAGTCTGAAATTATTTTGAGACAAAGCGCACGAAAAGATATCGGAACTAAGTCTGATGTCTTGAACGCCAAAAGACATTTAATTTGTGGATGAAAACACTATACAGGTGCTTGTTACGTACATCAAACTTAATGTATGGCGATATAAATCTGATTGTAAATAATAAGCACGCAACAAGTAGCCGAAAACGCATTACAGTACATAAGAGATTTTTGCAATTTCAAAAATGGTGGAATTTGATTTTCTCATAGCGGTAAGCAGATGGCTGTCTTCTAGGCAACAGCCGGGCGGTGCCCTGATGATGGAGGCAGCAAGGACCTCTAAAACGTTGATAAACTTCTACCTGACTGCACGGCGAGACAACCATCTTGAAAACATTTTAAATTACAGATCTGATTTTACTTGGGTAGTCACTCCAGCCTCTGAGCATGGCATGGATTCTGTGGCCGCAAACTTCACTTTCACATAGCAGCGTAGCGGCAGGCAGCAGTGAATGCTGTGGCCACATCGCGGCCAAGCGACCCGGTTCGCGTGTATCGGCTGTTGCTGTCTCTGCTGGTTACACGAGGTCTGACAGGTGCTTTTGGCAGTCGATTCGGACGAGAGATCCTCTCGACAGCACCACTCCGCTTGCACGATATCGACGTAGGTACGAGGAGATTACTGTATAATCTACACTCAGCGTCGATTTTACATGCGTCACTCAAACACGGAAATGTTCGTCCTGTCCTATTAAACAGATGCTTCCTCGGTAACCAGTTCAGTTTCTTTATTGTGCATTCTCCAGCACCGATATATGTGGTAATGGTACGAGTGCACCGCGATGGTCCCACGGTCTAAGACAAGTACAGAGTCTTACTACTCCAAAAACAGATGTGGCATAATAATATGCCCGCGATTTCTTGTGTTTTACTTTCCTGTGTAGATAGAAGCTTTGCAGCGGGCAGATCCTCCATAAAATCTCTACGAAATATATTAGAAGTTATAATTTCAACGTTCGAACATAAGAAGATAACAAGTAGATTGGAAAGACCTTCACATACTGACTGTCGGACTTGAAAAGAATGAAGCTAATGCCGTAAACATTGTTCTAATGCTATCGTAATCAGAATGAAAGTTAATTAAATTAAGGAGACTTGTCGCTTTCATTGAGGTGGCAAGAAACACGAATTAAAAATGTTGCCGATAATGTATTTCTTGGAAGAAAAAGGAACCACGTCTCGTACTTCAGAATTGGAAATTATGGCTTTATACGCCTGTTGTTTTAATACGTTCTGAAACGTTTAATTTTTCCACACTTTCTTCAAAACAATTATTTTGCCAGAAAGCAGACGAGAACTCAGACTGACGTACTTTCAGCGAATAAGATTACACCTGTAACGGCGATAGGAAGATACACGACAGGGATTTTTAATTGGCAAAAGTATCGTCCAAATCGAAGAAACAAATGTTGTGGCCTAAGAGCAACTTTTAAGACACCAAAAACACGTGAAATTCTAGTTAACCTGAGGAGTATTGCTAGGAGTTTCACACAAACGTATGCGTAAAATCTGTTTAAAATATTCGCACATTAATCTGCAACATGAATCAATTTCTCGCTTCTAATACTTGCGATTTAATCCAACTTGTAACAATTTAATTCGTTGGATACTTGGCTGGATATCTTAGAATAGGAATCTTCATGTACATGACAGCACAGGACAAAATATATCCATGCCAAATGTGATGATACATTTTTAACTACGTGGTTTATAAACTCTATGAACGCTGATCCATGAAATTTTAAGATCCAGCGTCGAACATAATTTCTCAGAAGCTAAAATTAGGTAAACATGTGTGTGAATATCGACTGGCAAAGCAATCAGATTGTATTATATAAGTATTCAGCTCCTCCTACACTGAGCACAACAATGGCTGTCGTCCAGAACCGCGAGGGTTTGACAGGTGCCGTGGTCTGTCGATGTGTTTGGTTCGGACAATACCCATCGGAACAACGAACTGGGCACAGCCGAGCTGACAGCTGCTCTCCTCTCGCTTGTTCAGACCAGCCCAATGATTTATGATCTATCCAGCCTCACTGGTCTCATTTCAAGGAAATGGCGCTGAAAATAAAATCCATATTACCTGTAAAAGGCGGTACCAATGTTACACATAGACCTGTATACGTATAATGTAGGATATTGTGCCTTTACACCGAACTTGGTTATTTTGGTTTCAATATGTGGACCCATGCTGTTCTGTTAATATATTGGCACTGTTCTCTCAACGTCAAAGCCACTTTGGACGCCCGCGTCTGTGTCGACTTTTGTTTATTTACGGAACCAAATTCCAGATTATATTAAGACATGTATTAAACTAGGGATTAGTTGATTAGGAAGCTCCTGCTTCGGTAAAGATGTCGTAGGTCTGACCTCGTTCTTTGATCCTACAGCGCATTCACTTGTGCACAGAAAAGATTCTCTTCGTGGTTCGTATTGCTTTATATCGGCTTATCTGACATAGGTTTGGGCAAGGGTTTGTTGAATTTAGGTTAGGTTAAATTTCATCAGGTTTTATAGAATGTAGAATTCTTTGAACTATTAACTTTGCAAATAAATGCTGAAATGCTAGAAAACTTATTTTTTTCTTTCCAATATGGGTCAACACAGATTTTTATATAACGTTATTTATTCATAATAAATAGACAGGATTTTACATTTTTAATTAAATTTTAGCGACCAAATTTTATTTACGACAATAAATCTGAAAACAAACCTACTACATGGTTCGGCCGTGGGCCGGCTAGGAAAGCTGACAGTCTTAAAATATCGGAGAACCACCACCCTAAATTAAGCTAACACAGTTTACTCACGTGATAAACATTCGCTTTCATCGTACCGTATTTATGCACACTACATAATCACCCACAAATAATACAGGCGTTAAAGAACGGGAAAAGGAAATGTTTAATATTTCTGGGATCTGATTATGGATGTACAAACTGGGCGCGAAAGCTACCAACTGGCGCAAATAACGTTTGGAGATGCAAATATAAAACCAGCAAGAATTCTTTTTATCTGTTCCGTCGTTTTAAAGAGGGTAAGTGAAAAGCGTCCTATTACGTCTTTAACCAATTGAAACGATGATTTGGTAGGTAGTGCATGATTTATTGCGAAAGAGGTAAGAATTTCTCATGACTCAAATCAGACCATGTGAACCGAAAATTTGGGAACGAAGTTCACCTCAGTAATGTTCGTGCCACAACTACGGAACAAGAACGAATAAGCATTTCCCTCCTTAAGCAGCCTACAGTGAAAAGAGTGTATTTCAGAGCACGGTCTTTGAAATAACACTGCCGGAGGATATATATCTTATTACACTACGTTTAATAATTAGCAGCTGTGTTTATCCAGTCTGCTGCGTCCATTACCCCGTCTCAGCACTAGGAAAGGGCGGCTTCATTTCAACTACAACCGAGACTCACACCAGAATTCGAAAACTTATCCTTGGATTCTGAGCTACTCGATTCTCCGATAAGTCAGAAGAGTGAAACTGTGTAATTACGAGCACCATACAATGTTGGTGAGGCATGTTAAATATTGTAAACACTAGTTCTCACAATCATAAATCCAAAATTCAACATGGAACAGTAGTATTTTGCTTGTTTCAGTGTAGCTTTGTGTTTTTATTGCTGATACATAGTGGCATAATTATCATTTAATTGTCCTTCATAAAGTAAATGTGTAATCTAACTTACTTAAACCATATACAGAATATATTATATTTGGAATAATAAAAATATAATTAAGTATTATATTATAATTAAATTAAATTATTATGATTAAAATATTTAACGAAATATAGTAAACAACACACACTTTTGATATTATGACAATTAAAATAACCCGTCAATATTTTATGAGACGCTGAAATTCATTTCTTATAAGTCTGTCTGTAATGTAAGGTATCTGAAACATTTTTCAAGAATTTCCCTGTACTGCCTCACATTAAAATACACAGAAGGCACTAAGCCTATGTCTACGAGTTTATAATCAACTTCTGTAAGTTTATCGATTCGGACAGAAAGAAATACGAAACAGCGGGAATCGCTCACACACTCCGCTTTGAACCTTATAACGTCAGAATATTTTATACAATCGAAAACAGATTATAAGTTTAAGCTTGAATCATTTAAATTTCAAGTGATCCTTGCAAGTGTTTGTGTATGTAATTATACACGTGCGAGTCGTATGTATAACCTGTTCGTTCGTAAATTTATACGTGTACGTATGTATGCAATGTACGAATCTGGCGTAATGAAATACAGTCTATTAAGAAATAAATTGGAAGTTTGATGATGCCTTGACTTTTAAATATATAGTGGACCTGAAACTTTACGTTCTTAAGACGTTACTACTTAGAAGTAACTACTGCATTTACAGAGTGCTTAATTTCCATCAACGTATCTGTAAAATTAAACTTTACAGAGTCTGTAGAAACCAAAATTGAGAATCTAAAAGTCAGGCAAGAGACAACCCATGCGCTGGAGCTCCTTGTGTTCTGATGCTGAACTGAGATGAGGTATACAAACTTCAATGACGGCTAAATAATCCAAGTCGTAGATTTCATTTGTCTCCTTTTGACAGCCATGTCTACCTCCTGAGCGATCGTTTTCAGAGAAAGAAAAAAACTCTACATTTGGTAGTAAAAACGGAATCACAGGAGAAGGAAGTAGAGGATGCGAAAGCTAGATTGATTACCAACGAGACAAAATAACTTCCCGGCACTGCATGACCTCACAGTAAATTTATTAGCGTTTATATATACGTTGCAGTTCTAAAGTCACGTTTCAAAATCCTTTTTTTATATCTATGTCAAATCGAGTGCTGTCTTTTTTCCATTTTTTTTGGAGGGGGCATCAGAAAATTGAGACATTTGTCACTTAATGCTTCAAGCTATAATAGAAGACAAGACACTTTATCATACATCACAGTCATCTCCTAAATTGGTCCTTCACAGCTTTGAAAGGCACAGCAGTTGGTAGTCAATTTGATTTAAGAATATGATTTGTAACTGCGTAGTACAGGAAGATATAAATCTGGCATTATTTCAAATGTCATTCCGGTATGGCATCTAACTTAGATAAGCTGAAAATCCAAAAAATGATTCAGTTAAGAAATGTGTTTTTATTCCCGACATTGCCTTTTAAACCAACAATTCCTTCGTAATTTGCAAGTATGTCTTGGCATTAATTAATTAATGCACATAATTACTTTAAACTTTAAGTTTTTATAATAACTCAAGAAAACATAATATAAGTTGCTATGAGACTTAGAGTACTGATTAAATGAAGTAGAAAAATGTGTTCAAATGTATTATGATTAATTTAATATAGTTGATTTCTTCAGCTAAATTTATTTCCTAACATATTCAAGGGAAGACAATTATATATATGCAAATGTACATAATATAATGTAACATTCACCATGATAGCCACGGTGGTCTAGCGGTCAGAACGCTGGCCTTGTAATCCTGGGGGTCTCGGGTTCGATTCCCGGCGGTGCCCGAATTTATAACTTGTGTTGGGCAAGGCCGTGGTCTAGGCAACACGGAGTTTTCCTCCGTGGCATCCCAACAATTACTCCATTCACACACAGAAGAAGGCAAGGGCAAACCACTTCTGGATCATCTGCCAAAAACGTATATGAACAGGTCCCAGTCCGAGAAAAGGATGGAAGGATCCTGTTCATATGGACCTGTCGTCAGACAGAACACTAAATAATAAATAACATTCACCATGCAAATAAAGCATTAATAAAATGTTACTATTTAGAATAGATATTTTAAATAGATTTAAATTCATGCCAAGTTGAGGGTATTCAGACAGAACGGTTAACACAACGGATTTATCTCCATGGTAACAAAAACACTCAACTTTGAACTAACTACACTGTAAAATCAATTGCAAAGCACCCTCTCCTACTTTCGCTCACTACGTTGTATCGTAAGACGGAAAATAACTACAATTAGGTCAAAATTCTTTCTTCTTACATTCCATCCTGGAATATGGTCATTATTCCGCAGAATAAGAATTTTGTAACTGATATAGCGGCAATATATAAACAGTAAGTTACAACAATAGAAGAAGATTTCTGCCTTCTGGGTTGTTGCGCTGTGTAGTCTGGTCGATGTTTACCAACGTTTCAGAGGTCATACTGCCTCCGTCATCAGGGCGATGAATTCATAAGATAAACTGTTCTGAAATAATAAAATCGCTAATAAAGTACGAAAATCTTGCAGATAGCCTAGTCGCGTTTATAAAAGCTACAAAATCTTCTAAAACACCTGTTTGTAGTTCAAAGTCTCAAGTAACTAAAAACATTTAATATTACTACGTTAATACGTAAAACTAATTTTGATGATACAAAATAAAGAAACAAATGTACGGAATTTGGGTAGACTAATGGAAAATTTCGAAAAATTAATTCCTGTCTACTTTATTTGTATTTTACATTTAATTATCGCGTATAAAAGTACGTGGATTTGCCCTGCGGTTATTCGCAGTAATCAAAATAATTACGTAAGTAAAATAATAAAGTACGATTACATTTTCGTTCATTGTTTTGTTTAATACTGAATGGAAAAAATTAAAAACAGGTATATTCTGATCTACAGCACATATATACGTTACATTTGCCAAAACCACTCTTAAAAATATTTGTCAATAATATATTGCGGATTTAAACGTAACGTCGTTTTCTATTGTAAGTACAAACTTTATTGACGTTATCAAGTAGAAAATAAGACTAACGAAACAAACACAAAAAACCTGAGAGTGATACATGCACTCACATGTCACGCATTCATATATTCCTTCCGAAACGTACAAATAATTTTAATAAAAGACAACGTAAAAGGAAATGTTAGTTTTTCGGAGTTGATTAAAATTAAGAAGTGAGAGATAATTTTCCCAAATCAGTAACGTTTATCATTAAGATACAAATTCCATTTCCGAATTGTCTCCGCGATAATTGAATGTGTTTAGCCTACGTTTGGAGTAACACTGAAGCCAAACGTTTGACCTAAGTGGAATATCATATGTCTCTAAGTTAACTGTGAAGACCATGGAAACATAACAATGACTCCGATACCTGAATTAAAGTTACGGAGCACTACACCTGTTCAAGTAATCAAAACTTTGTTAGTTTATGTCAAATAAGATTTAAATCAAGCGTTGCCAAAAACAGGTACTATATTATAATATTACCTTTGAATATACGCGCTTTATTTTCAAAGAAATTTGGTCGTCCTACTCGTAAAGGACAGAATCAGCCTTCAGAGGCGCATAGCCTTTTCATGGCAAAAGGGTTTCACACAGAAAATTCGAAGTTAATAAATAGAAAGGCCATTACAAGATTCAGGTACAAAACTTCTAACAGTCATCAAGGCAGAGTTGTCTATAAAGAAAATAGTGGGTATTTTATAGAATCTCACCAAAATTTATTAGCTCCCACGTGAATATTTATAAGTGCTGTGCATCAGCGAATCAGGAACCTAGATCATAATAGCAAATATATCGACCTAGCAAACAGCGTGACATACAAGATGCGAAAGTTGGTTTGTTTATTTCTTCCTGTGCAATTATATTCGCTTCAATTAAAATGTAATTTTAAAACCGCCAATACGTCTCAAATACAATATACAGAATGAATTTAAAAAGCTGTTCCGCTACACGCTATGGAGGATAATTGTGTGAGTGGGGTACAGTCAGATCCTGTTCACCCTCAGTGAGTAGTCAGCTTCACGCCCCGGTCGAGCCTCACCCCGGTATCCATTTTATATGACGCTGGGTTAGCCTCAGTCACAATCTGGACACAGAGGCTAGAGGACAAATCTTTCCCTCGGCCGAGGATCGAAACCTGCTGTTCAATCCGTGGTTAGACATGCGCAAACTGAGCAATTCCGTAACTCCCAAATATCATATGCGAAGAAATTAATAAAATACGTAGGATCAGACAGTAATAGCAAACACTTGCCATTTCACAGTCATTCTACCATTCGATGATTCAGTTGTAAAATGCAGTTACATAAACCACGAACCAATAAATCAATAAAATAACATATTTATCTCTACATTTTACAACTTCGAAATTTTACGTAGGGCCTGTTCAAAGGGTTTGCGTGCGCTCCACGTTAATGCACCTAAACTGATACTGCGTTTACGCACGTGGAAGCGAACGTGTTTGTTTCGGAAATGTTACCTGAAGGGTGGCATTTCTACGCGGCTGGCAGGTGTAATAAATTGCAGGCAAGTTTCGGGAGGGGTCAGATACACATCTGTCAAAAAAATGCGGCAACGATATATAGTGAAAGCTTGTACGTATGATACATAAATACTACGCCACAGTACGAGACGCTGGTTAGACCGTGAAGAGAAGATGAACTCGGGTGAAAGAAATGAACTCACTGGAGCGAATACAAGAACCCAGCCTCTTCTATTTCTTAAAGTTTTTATATTTCCTGATGGAAACTCTCGTTGCGAGACCCATATTTACTGGCTGACGTTCGGAAATGATCTAATATCGGGAGTTTCTCGAGAATCGCTATAATACTTATGTACAGGCTGGCTGAAAAGAAAAATTCTTTAATTTTAGAAGCGAATCATGTTTTTTGTTAACTGTACGAGTAATAATGTAAAAGCAAATTCCAAATCTTAAGTTGTTCTTTCTCAGACTTATGTCGTTGATTTTCTTTTGGGTTGTAACGCTGTTTGGACTTGTAGGTAGATGCCAACGTTACAGAGAAATAAGCAGTCATGAAGATCCATGAAGATGTAGGCAGTAAATTTCCCCGAAAGATTTGTATATACCTACAAGCCCACACAGCATTGGAACTCAGGTCATCAACACAGGCATTTTTTACCGCCGTGGTAACAGAAAACCTAAAAGCTTTATTGCGGTGACGTACGTTCAACTGCGTACCCCTTGCAGCCCTACAAACATCTCAAATTTAATCCAGTTGCTGTCAGACTCGATCCGAAGTTACCACATAGAGACGTTCGACTGCCTCCCAAATTCTGGCATTAAACTCTTCCCGATTGGTCGAATTTTCTGATTGGGTATAATCCTTGATACAACACAAAGAACAGAAATTAAAACTGATTAGATCGACAGATCTAGGTGGCCAAGTATCTGGTCCTAGTATTCTAATGCACCTATGTGGAAAACTTATGTTAAAGGTTTTTTCACGATTGAGGAATGTGGAGGGGGAACGGCGAATAGATTGGGAATGTTTCATGTCTATAGACAAACTGCTAAAAGAAATTCAGGATTAAAATCGAGGTACTGATTTCTGTCCATCATATATTTTCTTTGTTTTATGAATGAAAACAAATACGAAAACAAACGAACGTTTGCAGAGGAATTATACCTACAATGATTTGCATAAATTGTCGTCGGAACCATTAAAATACATACATTTTATCTAGAACCCAGGAGACAGCCATATTAATATAAATTCTGTAATTACTTTATAAAATATCCCGACAGCTTACAAAAAAAGCATTCCTATTAAGAAAGAATATTCGAGATTTGCGGCATTCAAATATGCCTACAATAAAAAATCTTTAAGATTTAATTTCAAAATACAGAATAAACTGGAATACAAAAAATATATATTTATTTCTTGATGCATACACATGCCTATAGGACCATGCAATTTAAAAATAAAATTTGAAAATTACGTTATCTACTTCAAAACCTAAAATATGTGCCCTCACACTACTTGCTTCTCATGCGGAATGCTCCAGATGTGCGCTACGTATATATATAAATGTTTGGATGGGAGGGGGGGGTGACGGGCAGAGGATTTTCCGCGACGATAATTCTAAAACCTTTTGGAATAATATTATGAAAGTTCGGCGCTCCTGTTTAACAGCACGGTTAAGTATAAGACGATATCCGATTTCACAGTTTCACGAGCAAAAACTCATTTCATGTCTCTCCAGAATGCCACGACTGACGAAGCCGCGAATGGAACGAAGACCTTAAATTGTTAATATAAATATCCGGAATTCTTCTCCTTAAAAATATTTATATTAGGTTATTCGAAAACTAATTGTATACACTAAAGCCAATACGTGCTAAAGCCAATATATACTTTCATCTTTCCGCTTCTGAAACTTGAAGTCACCTCAATGGACGCAATTGCAACGAACACGTCTGTTATGCACAGTTCAGCCCTGGAAGTTTATCATCTGCCGTGGCTTGTTACTGTACAGACCCAAAGATCGAGATCGTTTAATATTTACGAATATCAAATTGTTTCGAAACTTCTTGAGTTCCACGTTTAAAACAAATTTTTGAGGACTTATATTTAACAATTCAAACACGGAATACTACTAGCTTTTCTTGTTGAGGACTTATGTTTAACAAACCAAACACGGAATACTACTAGCTTTTCTTATGTTAACGATTATTTCTAGCCGTAGTTACTTATGTCCACAACAATTCAGCTTTAATGGTAGTCAGAACAATGGCAGTGTTTGATGTCATTTCGGTTATTGTAAAACGATGTACAAGTTGTGAGAATTAAAACGTGTAGAATGAGCTGTGTAGGATGAGACGATTATTGAATGAATAGGAAGGTACTCGGAAGAAAGAAGCCATGACCTGTTTGAAGGTGTCGCGTAATTTGCTTGAAGCACCACAGGACAATACCTCATTCCAGTTGAGGCCGGATACTCCTGAATGTGAACAAGACACCTTTCCACTGTGAAAATTTCTTTCATCTGTTGTCTGTAGTGGTGCGGTGTGGAATAACAGGCCGTTCATTGAAACAACGTAAGAAATTTGTGTTCTGTATAATAAAATTTTCTCGTCTTGCTGTCCCAAACAAGACCGTTTTCAGTACAGTTTCATTAAATACGATGTAGGCTACTCTAATACAGAGATTATTTCCAATTAATTTAACGTATGATAAACAGTCTGTCTGTCTATAATTATGTTTGAACGTAGCTTATGCACGTGTGTGCCTGCATGTACTGGGGTAGGTAAGTCTCCTCATTACACGATCCGTCAGATGCCTCATTATGGGCTCACATTCTGTCAATAGTAGCTTGTGTTTGCACACACCTCGCTTCGCTGGACATGACATTGATGGGGCAGTCCGACAGAAGTCTTGTAAATATATCCTTGCTCTACAGTTCGCAATCGAGGACACGGGAAAACATCTTCAAACCTTGAAGACATTCTACGAAAGATGTTCAGTTCCCCTTGTCACGTTCCACAAACATACTGAAGTGAAATCATCCCACTCCAGCATTCAACATCGGAAGCAAGTTTACACAGCAGCCAAGTTGTGGGCATGACAGAGTCCTTCAAGTTTGTCTAGCAGTCTCAGATGACAAGAGATATTTCCGCGTTACCCCCCTCTAATATCCTCAATGCAAGAGCTTATAAACTACAGGGATCTTACAGGAATCGATGATCGAACATATGCATGTTTTTGTCGACAGACGCAATGATTTAAAAAGTTTAGTTTTTAATATTGCTACTTTTAAAGGATGTATTTTAGTAAACCTTATTTCACGACAGAAATATAATTTTATTTTCTTAGGAAACCGAAACGGCCAATCATATAAAAATATATTCATGTCATGTTCCTTTAATAACCAGCTGATAACTGCTCAAGTAGTCAAACAAATGTTACCAGTTCATCACAAAATGCACGTACGACGAACTAAATTCGCCAGTGTTTACTTTTAATCGTACATGTATTACAAACATGGCCTAAATCAGTGATAAAAATGATCACAACAAAAATATTCCTCAGGCAAAGTAGAATCTTAGACAGGACAGCATTACCAAAAATTACCGTATAAAGCTCGAAGTCAGAAAAGGCTGTTGCACTTTGAAATTTATGTTGTACTATATAGCTGCACAGAATGAAAGGTATTAAATATGTTTTAGCAATTTACATCATATTATTACACAGGAATGTTTACAACTCATGCCACTGCCATTTACCATGCCTGGAATTTTCCCTGTGGTCTGATACAGATACAAAATTATTTACAATTTCTAATATATTTCAAAACACGTATTAACTAGATGACTTCTGGTATGTTATGGCGTATAGTCTGATAGGAGGTTACAGACGTTTCAGAGATGTTGGAGATGTTGGCTGCTTCCATTATCAGGTCATAGCCCTGATGATGAGGACAGCAAGCACCTCTGAAACGTCGGAAAACTTTTGCCGGACTACATGGTGCAACATCGCTGAAGACAGTATTTTAAGAACCGCCACCGTGAGAACCTCAAATCTCACCACGTGTTACCTATTCTGGGCCAACAAAAGTGCGGATTTTATGACGTGTCAATTTACAAAAAATGTAGCACCAATTACATTAGCAATTATTTTCGTTTAACGCGCAACTTGTCTATTAAATATGATTAATGAAATAATTAAATATTAATAGAATACAAAAGGATGTATTTAATGCACAAAAAGAAGAGCTACACAATGGCCCTAAAACGACGTTATCCTTTTCCTAACGTGACGAGGTCATAGCTACTTCTTGTAACGGAGTTGCGACGCTGCTAAAGCCAGAGCGAAGAAGCAAGTAAGAGTCGAGAAGTCTCGAGAGATGATGATGATGATGGATCGCTTCTTAGGGGAAGACACCTTATCATCATCAGGCCTCTATGGAAACCATCTGTACAATGGAAAATGATAGACGAATAGCTCCTTCCTTTTGTATCGATGTTCTGGTAAGGGAGAAGGCAGGAAGCTGATCTGTCTATTCGTATAGGTTTAGCAAGGGTTCGACAATGTACAATTCACAAGCTGCATGCGACAGGAGTGGACTAACGACTTTGGCCATTGTTCGGGAGATTCGATGATACACAATCCTAACAAGAGATTAGTTTATTTATTCCCTTCATTTCTTTTGCAATACTACTTACATAATCATACAGCTTCCTTTCAGTTGAACGAATTCTTTTGTTGTAACATCACAAATTATCGTACGGAAGCTAATGAAGCTCCTCGTCTGGTAAGTTACGAATGGCTTATTCGTGATGGGACATAGTCCCTCAGGTAAACAGCAGAACAATGCTTTAAAACAGAGTATCGTTTGTGTCCTTTCACAATCTTCGAAATCATCCTTCATTCCATTCGGAGTAGCACAATAAATCCGACGAAGCTTCGACAAACCACAAACTGTTACTCTCTGTGTCTGTGCTAAGTTCCCATATTCCAACACTGGGGGATTCGACATGCCGCGGTGAAAAATGAGTCCATTTAATTTCGCCTCTTGAAATTAACTGCACCCACAACGCGCCCCCTCCTCACTTTTGAAAATAAAATACCAACTTCATTCCAAGTAGCCTAACTCAATATCCATACTGAATACAGTTTAATTAATATGAACATAATAACTGAGATGTGATTAGGATGATTTCAAGCTATTTAAACTTTGACGATTATCATAAATGCTTTCACTCACGCTGAGGACAAAATACGTGTTCCCCAAAATAAATGGAGGACTCTGGTGTATGTTTATGACAAAAAACACTAGAATCTGATCCACTTTACGGTCCGGAAAGCAGTTGCATTTTGTAAAACAAGAGGAAGAACAAGATAGTTATTATGTAAGATTTGAGACTTTCGCGGCGAGTACAATCAATAAAATCTTCTCCGGAAATCAGCCGCGTTAGCTGATTTCCGTAGTAAACCGACGTTTCGGGAACAAACTCTATCCCCATCATCAGGGTTTTGATGTGACTGGATCCTGATGATGGGGACAGAGTTTGTTCCCGAAACGTCGGTTTACTACGGTAACCAGTTAACACGGCTGATTTCCCGAGAAGATTTTATTGACGATAGATATTAGTTTCACACAGCGGATTTTCCAGGCGTTTGAAGAAAATGTAGTGTAGTAGATTTGAATGTATGGTGCATCTAAAGACTGCAGTTGACCGGTGTCACGAAAGCACCTGTACATCGACCACCTTACAAACATTGTCTTTTGGGTTTCTCCTTACCGCTAGTACTAAAGCGCTTTGGGCCCAGCTAGATGGATCAATCCGTCAGAAACTGTCAACGCCAACAAATAGACTCACAACGAACAGGCATAGATAGGCACGGAGGAAAATGTTGAATGATGGGTGTGGAATCCTCGTGTCAATAATGTGGACACAAGAAGCTTTACTCTAACACGTCATACTGACAGGTAGAAAAAATATATATCTCTATCATGAAGTGTTCCAAAAGCTACAAATAGATACGATGTGAGACGCTTCTCATAACGTATCACGTAAGCCTGTGCCAGAAAAGTGGTGCAAGATTAACGTCTAATTAAAACTAATTCAATGTATTTATTTAATCTTTAACGTGTATTTAAGTTACTTGACATTCTTATTTATGGTGTATTTACGGATGCTATCATCAGCTTACATTATATAGCGTTGGATGGTAAGATTATTAATGAACATCTACCTGGAAAAGATATGTAAGAAACCTTTCGTCGCATATGTAATGTATCGCCCCGGTATTATCCTGGAGGGACTGAGGGGAAACTACGAAAATTCTCAGTGAGTTGAATGCAGAACCTTCCGAATACGAAGTATGAGTTTTAATCAAGTAACCGCGACTTTCAATTATTATCTGATATAAATTTGTCAATAGGAATGATCTAATAAATACAAATAAGTAAATCCAATCAGATTTTAAACTAACAAGACAACTGCAGGAAGTATTTCATCACAAATAAAATGTCTCAGAAAAGTATTTTCACCTGAAGACAAGAGGACAGACAGCTCCCGAATCAGCAACATTAAAATAGACGCATCATCGCTAGAACTCTAGGAGTTAATTTCGACCAGCGTATGTGGAACTGTGTCGTACTTCAGTAATAGCAGATGGCTCTTGATTGAGTGAGAAATCATGACAGGCTGAATGAAATTTTAAGAGAGCTGAACATGAACCAACTTTTATATCGGTTCAGTTCAAATGCATGAGTAACATTCATTTGGAACTGTAAATGCGTTCGGACACCTGCTATTATTCTCCTGCGGATTTGCATCGTAAGAAGGCCTACATGTTTCCGAGAGAGAATCTGTGATTGTAAACTGAACGGCTTCTCTCCGACGGAAAGGAGAAACTTGAAGAAAATAGGTCATAAAGAGTAAAAAGGGAAGAGTACACGTAGTTTAATTAGTGTCTTGTTTCTATGCACAGACCAAACTTTGTGAAGGGAGTTCGTCTTCTGACTTCTGAATCTCGCTGGCTTTAACGTATCATACACCCCAATCCTCTATCTACCATACAAAACTGTCGCTATTAGTTGATAAGGAATAAAATACGCCTAAACTACCAGTAGGCCTAACATTGTAATATTTCACTTTAACCAGCGATATTATTAGTGCCATTAAAATAAAACGTTTCCTGGATGTTTTCCATCGTCTAATAAAATCATAAAATTGCAAGACGTTTCGGAGATGGGACTCTATATCCGTATTCAGGTGTACCTACCCATCTCCGAAACGTCGTGAAATTTTATGATTTTATTAGACGATAGAAAACATCCAGGAAACATTTTATTTTAATAACGCACCATAGTCAAAAACGTTTAGATTTGAACTAGTGTCATTGTAAGTTACGGTACTGGATTTTATTTAAATATGTAGTAGCACAAAGTACGTAATTTCGGGAGATCAGTACTGGAATAAAGTACTTGATGCTGATTTGAATGAACAGGTATTAACCTCACAAAGCACTTCACGATTTGAAATGTGTACATGCTATAATTCTTCTCCTGGGGTGTCCAACCTGTCAAATGTCATATTACGAGAATAAAACTGTTATTGGCAATAGTCGCTTAAACTCTGCCAGTAATATCAAACCAACGGTTCACATAATGTTTACATAAAGAGAATATCGGAATTTCATCAAATTTAAATATTTATCATATGCGGTAAGACAGAACAATAAAACACATAGAATGTTGTAAATAACAGTGTTAACATTTTATTTTTGGTGCATACTATTCATACATATTTCACAGAAGTATTAAATTAACGTTTCGACTGGATCAGCTACAGACGAACAGAGACTCACTAACTAACAATACGCAAAAGGAAGGAACTGTCCCTTCTAAAGGCTGGGAAAAGTTTAAAAATTACACACTAAAGTGTATGTTTCAGTTATTCGGTAAAAATTTAGGAATTATAGGCTTCTGACCAAAGGACTAACGAGCAAAAAGTGTTTGTTCGGAGAGAAATAACTAAAAAAGGGGTCTTTGTTTAGACATGCCATGCAAAAAAATAAGAATTACATTTAGGAGTGACATGCAGTGCATCCCATGTGAACACTCTGCTTGAAGGTGGTGCGTTCACAAGAGATGGAGCCAAATTTAGTCAGATAATATTTCATGGTAGTGAAGCTTTCCTTTATTTTGAATATTCCATAGAAACAAATACATAGGCAAACAGAATTTAAAACTTGACAATGATACAAAACGTGGTATTCAATCTCCTAACAGACGCAGACACACAGACATATTTCAAACGTGCGATAAAAAATTCCAAATGTTGCTTTAATGTCTTTATAAGAGTTCGTTCTCTTCGCTTTCATAATCCTGCTGTTTCTTTCAGGAAGACGAACTATAATCCAACTGAGGACGCACAGAATAGTGAGATGACGCCTCGCTATGCGTAACACACTCACTCTCCCGTATAACTTTACCTCGCTTGGTTCTGAACCGTCAGACTGAGAAAATTAATCGTAGACCTGAAAACGGTTTCCTCGTGGCAGACGGATTTAAGCTTCAACAGTGATGTTCCACCAGTGGACGCACGGCGAAGAGTAATGAAACAGTGACAGGACATTCCCCCCCACTCCCAAGATTTTATCTTCGAAAAATGATGGGTGTCCTCACGTAAACTATTGTGTTAATACCGCTAAAACACGTTTCTAGAGCACTGGTTCTCACAAGATGTGCCGCGGAACACTACTGAGCCGCGAGGATTTGAATACAAGAATAATTATATAAAATTAAATATTCAAATTAAAATATCAACTAATTTTTAATTATAAAATTGTTATCCGTAACAGAGTACATACCGTGGTTACGTATTACATACACTCAGTCATGAATTTGATGGGCAGAGGAGAAGTGATTCACGGTTATTTAGACTTTGTTTGATAATTCATGTGGCGACTGAGAAAAAAACTTAATAAAATTACATTAAAATAACGGGCTTTGCCATTCCATCGAAGGATCGCAGGTTTCCAAGTGAATATGCAGCACGCGAACCAAGATGTTTATTAAAACAAAAGCGGAGATACGTATTTATTCATTGTGAAATTCTGTGCCGAGACATACGAACTACTGAACTAGACAGGAGACTGAGTGATTTGAACGCTAGAGCAAATGGAAATTATCACGTCTCTATAGAGAACAGCAATTGAGGTTTCCCAGCAGCTGATGATAAAAACACAAAAACGCGACCCCTTGTCGTACCCTTAATTCATTCCTCGCAACCCCTTCCGACGAAAAGGAAATAAATGAGGGCCTGACACTTTTCTTTCACTCGGCTCTTTTTAATCAAAAACGTAACCAGTAAAAAAAGCTCAGGATGAAAATGCAACGTCAAGGAAGCGAAACGACTTCAGATGTGGGATAAATAAAAGGGGAGGCCATCTGTCACATTGAAATTGAATGTAAATGGGAGGTGAGGAAATATGGCTCGAAACTCTTGCTTTCATTTCAAGACGTTCGGCTTTTTTGTAACCGAGTCCTGCGACCTGGTGTTTTCTGCTTCTGAGGTGCTACGTAACAGCAGGTCAAGGCTGGCAAGTGCGAAGTCTCTGGCTGGGCTGACACATTTTATTCATGAAAGGAGGCGCGCACACACACACAGCGAGGCCAGTAGAGCTTCATGCATTCTTGCAAGGAACTGAATGTTTAATGATTAGCTACGAGAACCAGTTCACAGTGAATAAACCTCAAGAAAAGTAACTAAAGTATTGGATAAACAATAACGAAAACAATGTCCTTGAGACTTACGCGAAGCCATACTACGGAAATATGTGATAATGAAATAACTTTCATAGATTTAATTTGCTTATAAAAATTAAGAAATCTAAAAGTATTAAAATATTTGAAATTAAAGGCATTGGAAATATATGAACAAAGACTGTTACATGCCAGTAAATTTTACAGAGACGGAAGTCTTATATAAATAAAATTTTTAACTTCGACTGATCAATAATGATTCATTCTACAAAGTGACGAAGAGTCGTGAACAATCACATCTGTGAACAGAAACAGTAACAAATTTTGTGTTTCTTAAAAGGCTTGGCATATAAAAGTACATCACAACATATCCCAGGTTAATGATACTCCTTCTTCCATTTCAGAAGATTTCGCCGTCGCCATATTGGTTTTGTTGAATTCATGTTTAATAGAGTATGACGTAATTATACATTTAAATTTTCATGACACTTCGTGTCCATATGTAAGGTAAAACTGAGCAGAATAATCGTGTAATTATACCAGCTCTTCGGTAATACACATTCTTGCTAAAATAAATCCCATTATTTTTCCTGTGTGCAGTAAACTGACAAGCACTGAAGAAACTAAATGACTATCCATAGTTTACGTATGCGAATATATTATTTTAATGCAACAAGATTTAGGAATCGATCCTAATATACGTTTAAAGTACACTGACGGGCTTTTCCACAGGTAATAACATTTTTATAACTGCAAAACCAAAATATTTTTCTTTTCCTAATATAGTGTTAATACACTGAATCTTATATTACACTAATTTCAGAGAGCCGTGATTTTAAATTGAGAAATAATTCAACTGATAAGTTGGAGTTCAAAGAGGGCAGGGTGCGAGACAGCAATTGGCCCATTTTATTTATGATCTTGCCCTGTTACAGTGCACGCAATCAAAACAATGGACTACTAGCATGCAGTCACTAGGCGACGAGGAATTACGACTGCACCGTATATAGGGAATCTCCCTTTAATATCTACACGCATAACAAAACCCACGGTTGTTGTGTCATACAGTGGAGAGCATGTTAACAATAGGTCCCCTACTCAACCCGCCAGAAAATATATAAATAACTATAAACGGGCAAATTGCAGTGAATCGAACAACAAATCAGTTTTCATCATTACATCAGTAACGATGGTGATAGCTTTCTTCTAACAGGAATGATTGGTTCAGCATTATTACCCTAAACAAAACACTCGCCCGTGCGAAACAAGCGAAACTCATACCATTTTATAGCCTACTGTCACAATCCCCTTTTGTCTGAAACCACACTAAATTACAACGGTGCTCACATTTTCTATTGTAGTACGGTTCACAGCTCCAATGCAGATTAATGTTCGACGTCGAACAATTGCAACAGCAGATACAGGTAAGACGGAAGAGTCTCGATGTCCACTGAACGAGTAGTACCGAAAGTATTTTATTTTGAAATATTATATCACCAAAATATAACTGTCTTTTTGGATGCGTGCAGTCGGGTATATATTTACCCACGTTTCAGAAGTGCTTGTTGACTCCACTGTTGTCATGAAAATGGAGGCAGTAAGCACCTCTGAAACGTCGGTAAACTTATGCCAGACTACAACGCCCCAGAAGACTTGTATTTATATAACATGTATTGAATTATTATGACTTATTCTACATCCTATTGTCATCTGACTAACTTATGGATCCATGGAATGTAATAAAGATGTATGTATGTATCTTTATCTTCAAACTCGCCAAATCTCTTATCAGCTATCGTCTTCAAGATTGTGTTCCATTTACAACTGTAGATTTAGAAATTGTTTTGCATGGTGTGAAAAGTGGTGTCTAGCACCGAAGACACGCTTTAAAACAAGATGCGGGTAAGAATATTTAGTTCTAAGACACAACATGTAAAAATTAAAATTACATAAAAGATCTGATGCAATTTTCAGGACACGAGTTGAAACTTCTGCATAACTACAAGAACAGAACCTCCAGGGCCGGAATATAATCGAACACTTATGGCATTCATGCTTATCTGAAGCAACTAGACTATTATACACACAGAGAAAATGCAATCTCTAAACGGATTCAGATCCAGAGCACAGAAACAATAACAGAATGTATCTCCAGTATTCATGGTTTATCGCTAATCGTGTAACCGTGCCCAGACATAATCATTTTCAAACCACGAAATACCATTAACTGAATACGTGTTGGAAATATTAACAAATACCATAGACTGTAGTTGGAATTACAAGAAATAAATTTTAAATTATGATTCCGAACCCATACAGATATCCTATTAGACCTATGTTAGCACGTTTGTACAAATGTCCCTAATCTATTTAGTAACTTTGAAGCATTTATGGAACAAAATGCTAATTAGAACTGGCATCATTATTAAATAAATCTATTAGCCGTATTTTAAATTTCCGGTAAACTTAATGTAAGTATTTGTAGTACTTTGTATGAGGACTAACAGTTAGGTAGATAAATAGTTAAATAGATACAATTTTGTGGCAGGCTTATTGGAACCAGAAGGACGTTCAACAATTTATCGATTAAATTTCACCACATATTATAATTTAAAATTTATGTAATTTACTGATCTGTAGGTACTCACTTCAGACATAAACTCAAAAGTTTCGCACTCGTTCTTTGTGTCTCGGGGGCTCTAGTTCCAAATTTGAACCCAGAGACCGCCTATAATGGTGGAGGATTTTCTTATTCTCTTCAGTCCCTCCAAGCAAATGCTGGGATAACATCTTACGTTGGACCACGACCGCTTCCTTTCACATCCTTTACAATTCGTGCTTATTAAACATTCTTTCTTTACATTCTATTAACAGTGAACGTGAAGTCACGGCGAGGTTTTGTAATGTTGCCACTTCGTAACCACAAAAGATATAGATATACAGGTGAAACAGAAATCAAAGGATAACTATAAGATTTTCACTTTCATTCCTCGGCTGGTAAATGAGCTTCATTTAGATTCTAAACTGTTATGATGATCATTCCTGGCAAATATGCTCAGTGCAAAATGATTATTGTTAATAATAAATACATTATATCAGAAAGAATTTAAACGTTAATAATACGTAACGCTGTAGAAAATGTATTTGCGGTAGATAGAACATTCCTGGCAAATACGGGGAGTAGATAAATGTCTGCGCTGCATACACAAGCTATTTATACAAAGGGAGTGAAGGGAATAATCTGGCTTCCTTATTCTACTAGCTCTTCGTTATGAACTCTCCCCATATTCAATTACTTTTGCATTTTGTGAGAATGAACGAAGGAAGACGCATCGGGTCATAACGTCTCTCTGATTGGTTGTCTCGCACTTGAGAAATCACCTGCATTCGCTCCGTCGAGATCGGAGACAATTTCGCACTTGAGTAGGTCCCCAAGTTGTAGTACGAAGCCTCAACTGTTCTACAGAACAAGAATTGCTTTTACCTTTCATATCACTGTAGTCAGAGGAAGCACGGGGTAGGGCACTGAATTTGGCCAAAATTAATCATTCATTTTAACCAATGTTATCTATCAGTAGATATACCAAAACGGAGTCTCATCGGAGAAGAAAACGAAATGTATGCCTAATTTATTACTCACTTTTATCAACATAGTTTCTTAGAATATTATTAGAAAACACTTTATGGGACGTCCTACTCTGAAGGCAGAGCTATTTACGAATCATTACATTCTGTACATTTAAAAATGCCACTATTCCGTTTTGTCAATGCAGAAAAATGTCTCAAGACGAAAATATTCACGCAATCCGTAAGAACGGAAACCTTTATTCACACGTTTCTTTCTGAACGGAACAAGAATATATAAAATAAGTTTAAGATGATGTATACAGCGTAATTCACAGGGAACTATTATATATGTAAATTTATGGTAGAATTAAATAATCGTAACAACGGAATACATTTTATTTTCGTATAAATTCTGACAAAATGAAAACGATTTGTAATTATAGATCTAAAACAATACCTCTTATGAGTCACTAATGCTTGCAAAATTAAGCTAATACAAGCGCTCAGACAGAACCAGACACACAACTTTACCTTAAAGATGAGAATTAACATTAGTATAATATTAGCAATGTAAAATGTGGGCGAAAAAACCAAGGGATTTAAATATATTTATATTTACAGATAATATTTAACGAGCCAAGTCACTTAAATGTTTTATATATATATATATATATATATATATTATCAGTGTTTCCCTGTCAATGGCTCCTCGCTGTTGGCAAACACTTTAATAAATTAATTTAATTTAATTGAATATATATATTTGTATTACACAAATTACATATGTAATTGTGAGAATGAAGATGGCTGTCTTCTTGGTTGTAAGGTCGTGTAGTCTGGAATAAATGTTTCGATGTTTTATAAGTCCTTGCTACCTCCGACATCAGGGCGATGATCGCCCCGATGATGGAGGTAGCACGTACATCAAAAACTTTGGTAAAACCAGAGTACACGGCGCTACAACACAGAAGACAGCATTCTTTATTCATTATGTTATTTGTATTTCCATTTCCAATGAACTGGATTGAATTTCGGTTAGGAAGCGTTTAATGTGTCCGCCAACTTGAGAAGCCTATATATGACAATTATAAACACGTCCAACATTTTACATTGTTTACAGGTAATAATAAAACGTAGATTCGTGATTGTATTTGTCCTTTGTATCAAAGTTAAATAACAAACACTACATCGGCTCGCCTCGCGTGCACTGTTTACTTATGTTCTAAATAAGGGCAAAGCTCAGTTGTACACTTTGTGTGTGCTCTACCTCAAATATCGTCTCCATAGATCTTGCACGCATTTCACTGCAATTTCAGATTTACGGTCGTAGTAAGATACACATGACAACCTAGAATTTTAATGAATATAAATAAGTATATTTTTGTTATCAGATCTGAGAGAATGGTGGAATTACTAAATCAACTGCTAACCAGTAATGTAGGCACATACGAGTTTGGGAAAAGCCTATAATTTTAACAGTTAAACGAGCTTATGTAATTTCCGACACATAAAATGTTAGGAGACGTAATAGCTTTCAGAAATGCATATGCCCCATACTCTGTACCATTCGCTATCATATTACATTCTTTCTGGGGGGGAGGTGTATTATTGAATCGTGTACTTTTGCACAGCTAATCATGATTAATGATGACTGATGATAGAGTATAAAATTTAAAATACAAAATTTTGCTCCCTATTGTGTGAATGTAGTTTTCATACTGGTTGAACAAATACCGAAGCACAATGACTCCACTGAACTTAATATCAGTGTCAAAAAGAGGACATTCCCACATATTTTGCTTCAATAGTGTTGATAGCAAAGTTATTTTGATTTGATATATAAATAGGATACGAAACTATTTCAGTGCAACAGATGGAGTATGCCGAGTATCTCTAGTTCTGTGCATTAACATCTGTACTAATTCCCCACCCGCATCATAACAATGAAAAAACATGAAATTAAATAGCCCATACGTAGTATTCGATTCTACCTATATTTACAAATTGTATTGATACTACAGTCAGATTGACGATTTAATTAAGTTGTATAATTAAGTCCTTCGTCTTTGTATTCGTATTAACGAAAGATTTTGAAGAAGCTAAAATAACGTATTTGTAAATTCAAGTGTTGTGTGTCTAATAACATTATGCGGATAGCAAAAACAAAAAAATAACCACTTCATAACAGAATTCTCTGCTGCCTTATCATATAACTATAAAATATTATAAAAAAATTTCTATATCTAAAGAATTAAATTTTGCATTAAATAAAAAATCCAATTTTCCAGATTAACGAATGTACTGCACGGGCTGGTGCCCTCTCTAGACCATTACAAGTTACATCAAGCCGATTTACTGTTCAGATGTCTCTGCTTGCAAGGTTCGAGTATTATGGATCATAATTTTGCCTCGGATATGATACGCTTGGGTCAAGGAAAGTTTTATCAGCTAACATACATTTGATGTTCCGTAAAATTTTCTTAAGCCAAACGGAACTTGTATTGATATAGGCCCTTCTTACCAAGAACCAAAGTATTATTATTATGGCTGATATATTTTACCCTCGTAGAAGAATTTTGTTTTGTATATCTAATAAACAACTGTACTGTCAACTGTTATTATAACAATAATAGATTCTGAATTCATTTATGCTCTTAAATATATGGGATTTTTTCCGTAAATACAAATTATAATACTTCAAAATTAGCGAAACAGGTTTTTCCAAAACTCTGGAGTTACACTAAATATATAAATAAATAAGTAAATAAATAAATAACGCTCTCTACCTCCATTATTTATTTATTTAGTGTTCTGTCTGACGACAGGTCCATATGAACAGAATCCTTCCATCCTTCTCCCGGACTGGGACCTGTTCATATACGTTCTTGGCAGATGATCCAGAAGTGGTTTGCCATTGCCTTCTTCTGTGTGTGAATGGAGTAATTGTTGGGATGCCACAGAGAAACCGGGGAAGCCCCCGGAGGAAAACTCCGTGTTGCCTAGACCACGGCTTTGCCCAACACAAGTTATAAATTCGGGCACCGCCGGGAATCGAACCTGAGACCCCAGGATTACAAGGCCAGCGTTCTAACCGCTAGACCACCGTGGCTGTCCACTTCCTCCATTAAATACTCAAAATGAAACAATTAGGCAAACATTAAATAATAATAACCTTAGTAACGTAAATTAAATGGAAATACAACAAGTCGGTTTTCCGAATGTTTAAGTTAGCTTGGGCTGAGACACGTGACGCTGAACTTGTAATATTTAGAAACCGATACTTAATTTAGCGTTTCCTTGACTGCATGTAAATTACATAGGTGGGTCAACCTGGCCGAGGTTCATGAAAGTTTAATGTGTTACATACAAGCGAAATTTCAGAAGATTTCCTCTGGGCTTTTAAACCCGTATCCTTCGTCAAGCAGTCAGGGAATGATCGAGATCTGCCCGTGTGACGAGCCGAATACAGATTAATATTTCAATACGGAAAATACCATCATCCAGGTTTCACTTGCCCATTCATTGTATCCGATGTAAACGTACGAAGCCTACACATTTTACCGTGTACTTAAAATCATCATAAATAAGGCAAAAGGAAAGTTTACATTATCTTCAACCTATTGACCGTAGTTACTATAGTGCAGTGTACGTAATATAAACTTTAGATTAAGAATTTAAAAAATTGAATATTACATGTATGATTTGAGGTTTTCACAGCGGTGAGTATGAAGATTTCTGTCTTCTGGGTTGTTGCGCTGTGTAGTCTGGTAGATGTTAACCAACGTTCCATAGGTCATACTGCCTCCGTCATCAGGGCGATTCTTAGTATGAAGATTTCCGTCTTCTGGGTTGTTGCGCTGTGTAGTCTGGTCGATGTTTACCAACGTTTCAGAGGTCATACTGCCTCCGTCATCAGGGCGATTCATACTACACAGCGCAACAACCCAGAAGACAGAAATCTCGGAATGTTACATGTTAAAATGACCTATAAAGTTAGTAACGAAGGTAGATTTTTAGGCCTAATTTTATTGTGTCCGGGGTCGCAGGCTCCTTTTAATGGCGGCGATAAGAGATCAATCGCTATTTTACAATGACAAAAAAAATTGGGTCTGTCGTTGAAGCTCCCTTCCAAACTTACGACTACAGTACCAATTCGAGGTATCGAACAAACACGATATGTGAGCATTATGAGGCTCTCGCCACACAATCGTACTCTTTAATTTATCGCCTAATCTGGCTGACTGGGGGGGGGGATCATGTTGATCCCGCCGACTACATTGGTTCGGTGCGCAATTCACATCCGTTTCAAATGCAGTCACGCTTTACATCAGATTTATTTTTAAAGCACGGAAAATCATTGTAACGCGATGATCCAAAACATACATTGTCACAGGAAATGCGGACATAAAAATGTCATGAATGAAATTTATTTATGTCGTAAAGAAGCGTAAAATACCATCCATTATATATGAGGTCATTTTCGTGGAAACGCTGATTTTGAGTTTGTGTGAAATAATGTTATGAAAACTAACTCCATGAATCGGTGTACTTGAAAAGCTAATATTGGCTCAGCTGGTCAAGATATTCTCCACCTTTTAAGCCAGCAAAATCTTCATTACCGTATTCACAGCATCATGTCAATGGACGTTATCCTGTGTCAGATATATCTAGTAGCATCCTCATTTCATATTAAAGATCCATTTTAATAGTGTCCTTACACCTATAGATAGGGTCCCAAATGGTTTCTTCCGTTTACATTCATATTTTAATCCAATCCAATTTAATAATGAAAACACAAAAAGAACAATATATGAATAGATTTGTTGGTCTATAAATGAAAATGATTCTTAGTGGCAACAATTTGTTATACCACAGTTCAGTGTCCTCTGGCCTTACATACCACGCCAATTAGGCGCTCAAGCAAAATGGAGGAAGAAGGCTTACGTCCCAGATGGAGGAAAAGAGGTTTCCATATTCAAGCCGTTTCTGGTAATGGTGACCGGTAAATTTTTTCCAAATACCCAACGGACACTGAATCGAATCAGTTGTCATGACTCGTAAAAATACATCGTCACCGTCGGAGCTGTGTGTTCGACTTGGAAAAAGAGAATTACTGTAAGATATTTACTATTTAATGGAATCTACCCCTGGGAATGGTAATTGTTTTCATTAATAATTCTGGAAGTTCTAAATAGTAACTAATTTAAATAACTCATGTTACTGCTGAGCGGGACAATTAACTTCTTCTTATCACATTTTCATATACAGTGTGCCTAATCGTAAGAGGTAAACTAGAATGGGGCTAACATATTTTCGGGGTGGAAACTGTAGGAAGTCAAGTGGCTATTGGTGAAGTTGTAAAATATCACCGAGAACATGCATATCTGAAAAGCGATTCGTAAGGGGCTAAGAAAGGGTGATACAAGTTGTTAAATATTGACCAAACTTTATCTACCACGAAGGGCACTTTCAGAGTACTGTTGCACCTTATGCTCCTCCTAACTTCGACTCCCATCCCCAGAGAAGAACTTTCAAGTTTCCACAACTCTTGGCTGGCCTGCAAACACACAGTTTCTGCTACGAATGGCGATGAGGAGTGAAGTGGAAATGATGTTTATCTGACTCCAAGCTCATTAAATTGCTAAACCACCAGCAGAGCTCTGTCGGATGCTTATCTTGCAGAAGGTCGAGCTCAAGTGTGGAAGAATATGGCATAAACGTGAGATTATTTCGTCATTAAGTCCTTATTTTTCAGAATAACGAGATGATTATAAGGGACGCTAACATTTTATATACATTAGTTGTGTCTAATACAGAAAATTAAAAATTTAAACCAAAGTTAAAAATATAATTTTAATTATAAGGAAAACCTGTATGTCATGGTGTAACAAACTAGTTTCATAATCAACTGAAATATACAAATATTAAAAAAAACACTTTTTTACTGAGGTTTTGCTGACACCTGCAGTATAATTTCCATTACGCTCAAGCGTAACCAAACTTAATAATCATGATACACAGAGACTTTTATACGCTAGTACGGAATTTAGAAAATTCTGTTCCCTAATCACTTCTATTATGAGGTTCCAATTTCGCTCGACTAACTTCATGGCAGTTAGGGCACAACTACTATTACTGCATATTTTGCTTGATCATAATGGTTTCAGCCGAATGTCTGCCAGGTAGGAAGTGTTCGGAGTTACAGTGAAATAAAGATCCGGTTGAAAAGCACCGCAGCTTTAGAAACCTGCCTCTCAGTGCAGTAATACAAAACCCCAAGTGTACATGTAAAGCTCAGGTATGGAATACATTACTACAAAATTCCTGGTTCTAACACAACTAGTAACATTGCAACCGGAGGCGACAGGCACTATGATTTATTTATGAAAATATTGGATCTGTAGAGGACTAGTAATTATACAAGGAGCTTGTAGCTCTGAGTCCAACGGATCAATCATTTTACTTACAGCCTGTGACGAGCTCCCACTATTTGCATTGAACCTCGCGTATTCGCGTGATGCTTAACCTGCCGTGCAAACTACTGCAACCATTTCTGATCTCCTGTTAATCGACATCAATACCCCACTGACTGACGACAGTTCGTCTGGTACGAAAACCTACTTCCAGTAATTATTTTACACTAGACACTCTCACTGAAATTTTCACAATTAAACTCTATATTCCCCCTCCCCGACCTTCAGTCTCCACAAATCTGTAAACCCATATGTATGTAAGAGATATAGGAATAACAATCTCACAACACTTGACCATTTCTTGGAATTCAACCTACGAGCAGAACAATTTCCTCATATGAATCAATTATGTACTAACGTATTAGAGTTTATATTTAAAAATAAGTGGCTATTAACGGCTATTAGTACAAATTCTGTACTGTAAGGATAACTGAGTCAATATTGTTATAATATAGATATTTTGTTTCATACAACATATTACAGAAGAACAAGTACATTTGCTTCCATTTCATAATTAATTATAGTCATAAGAGCAGTAGATGTACATTTTTTAACGACAACTAAATCAGAACCAGCCAAAAATCGAATGTAGTGGATCACTTTGCAATTTAAAACAGTTTATATTCGGTAAAATCTTTTTACACTAAATTCAAATGTATTTTATGCGAGCCAACAGACCAGTAATGAGGTGTTTCATTAACTAGCATATCAATTTCATAATCATGACAGACTACACTGTCCAGGCACGAGAATTATTGGGGATTACCACAAAATCACGAGTCTTTCTAGTTGATCTCCATAAATATATCATCAATTATAACCACCAAAATTAACATTACTGGTAATACAGAAGCGGTTTGTTTGTTGTATCGTACATTAATTAACGGAAGTGCACGAACGATGAAGATTATTTAGCACCGATCCAAATGTGAAAACAGTTGTACACGATAAATTAGAAAGATTCGGAGAGAAAGAGACGGCTTATTTCGAAGAACAATCTCGGAATTATCCTTCATACCGAGGCCAGCTTTAAAATATTCAGCCAAGATAGTTGTTTTATGTCTCTGTTTGATGTCTCGACCGATGATTGAACCAAGCGCCTCACAAATAAAAAACAGAAGTATTAAGACTTAGGCTAGACTGTTCGTCTCTCGACAGTAAAGTTGTTTGCAATGATTACAAAGTAATTACGTGTATATTAAAATATTTGATGCAGTTGTGTCAGGTCAGTGACGTTAATGAGACTTTGGTGGTCTGTAAATGTAGATCTATGGCGTAGTCAAAAAGTAAGAGATAGTATTAGCTAACTTAAAAATTCAGTCAGAGTCAACTCACATCGCGTTCA
>NW_019059836.1:248072-266989 GCF_000696155.1 Zootermopsis nevadensis
CACGTTGTGGTAACGGTTTCATCAGAAGGCCCCACAGAACGCCGTTCCCTCTCATATCCTTTGATCCAATCTGTGCTCACACATATTGTCATAATTAATTGTAACCCGGCAACATGCGCCAGACCACAACGGAGTGACCCGGTCTGCTTCGGAGAGGCAGAACGTGAGAGAACATCGCGGTACTTCACACAAACATAAACAGAAAACAGCACACACTGTTTCGGACAGTTTTCAACCTACTGTGATCTTCTTAGCCGGCAGCTAATCCACAGACAGGAGATTAGTGGTTATTCAAAGTACTTGACATTCTGTACATCTTCAAAGCGTTGTTATAAATTGCAAATTTTGTATTCTAATGGACACTATGCCCTAGGAAGTATCAAAAAGATTCTTCGGCATTCTTTCTTTGCTAGTTAGAATTGTTTTAAACGATGTCACAGCTTTTACATTAATTTGTTTGTAATATCTGTTGTTTCAGAAATAGTTGCAGTATCGTTCTGAATACGTACTTATTCTTCGGAAAATAACAATACAAAACACACAAGGGGAAATTCACAAATTTAAACAAGTAACACCAGCCAGTGACACAGTGACGGAGGATGACAGGTGATCAGTTGATGCTCCGTGCGTGTAGCAGACGGGATGCCACGTACGCGAAGCAACTATACAAACACAACGTGCTTTGGAATCCGTCAGTTGCGTGACTGTGAATGTCTGATTCCGTCACCCCACACGTCATCAAGAGGGAACGAATATGCTGGAGAGGAATGGCTTTTCGCAAAGGCCAACGACTGACGAGGACCCTAGTTAGCACCCATCGTCAAAAGTGCAGTTGACATGCAGTCCATTTCCCTATTACTATCAAGAGCCGCTTGGGTACTTTGTTGCTTGTTCAGTGTCGGCACCTAGCAGCATGTATGTAATCTGCTTTAAGCGTATCTAACTCATGTTTTAGCTGAAATTAAGTGGAGTCACACTTCGAAGTTAATAGGGGATGCAAGCACAATGCAGAAGGGGCCGTGTTTTAGGAACCGCAGTTCTGAAGCCGACACACGCAAAAATTTCGCATCACAAAATTCTAAGCTGTGTGATATGGAATACCTATTCATGAACTGGTGGCTGATTGGTTATTGGTTTATGGAGGGTCTAACGATACTGGTTCAATTGTCAAAGTTATGTAGTATCAGATGCCTGGTTGATTTATTAATGATGAATTTGAAAACGTCTGCAATCTGTTATCGGAGAATCAGCAGGGTAACGGAAATTGGTATAACCAGTTTCAAAACAAATATGTCAATGTCTGTTTAAAATTGTATTCGGTTTGTAGCTAAAGAAAACTAGGTGACGAAATAAAATGGTTTAAGCAGAAATTATATATTTCTGCACGATTTATGTGCAGAAAGAAGTGAAACTCAGAAAGCATACAAAACACCACTGAGCATGAATCACCGTTTTCCACCACTTATGGTTGCAAATATACCTTTGCCTTAATCAAAACAGCCGCAGGAACTTCATTATAAAAATGTATCTCGAGACTATACAAGAGAGAGATATTATGTATTCGTATGTAACACGCCTTCCTGAGGCTACAATTAACTATATAAAATAATGGAACTATTTCTCCTGATCTGCAAATTTCAGGTTACTTGAAAATTTGTCTGAGCCACGAAAGTTTAGTCTCTAAAATAACTGGAAATTAAGACATTTTTTCCTTCAACCTAATGATTCAGAATTCTTCCAGCCTCACATCCAGAAAATAATGGTAGCTCATTATCTGGCGAGAAAGGCAGTTTAAATAAGGATCTAATTATTCTTCTCCATTTAGTGACGAACTGTAAATGTGGGTATATAAATCTATGTCTTCTGTAAGTTCCAGTGGCATAGTTTTTCTGTAGGCCTAGTTTTATACAATATTTCTGCATAAGTAATTATTTAAGAAATGCTATTGTAGTTGGCTGCCGTCTGGCGTGTTTATCAGCTGACGTATGCGAATATACATACACAATGGTTAGTTTTTTATAAGAGTTAATTTATTTGCAGATTTCACGTGATTACAATTTCTCTGCATTAAAGCCGCTTGTGAAAAATTAATCTAAATTCTGACAGGTGCGTACAAGAAAGGATCAAGGAAACAAATACGGTTCAATGCTGTAACCTTTGGACTCCCAACTGGAGAACGCAAATATGAAAAGAAAAAAAAAACTTTCAAATACTTTCAAATTTCCTACTCCTCACTTCGGGGAAAAAAAAACAACAACTTTCAAATATTTTCAAATTTCCTACTCCTCACTTCGGGTGGAAATATATGGGAAGTAAACAGTCTCATGTCTACACTGCGTTAGAATTTTCGTTATCTACACGAGCTATAATTTTATCCATAGTTATTAAGAAAGCTAATATTAATAAGTGTCAGTTAGGAACAAACATGCCAAGACTCAAGAGACATGCATAAGAAATATTGACGTAATATCAAGTTACAAGTTTTGTATGAGATAAATTACAACTGAACTCAAACTAACAAAAGTCTTATTCTTTTGGAATCATGTGCGTGAATGGTGAATTAACAGCCTATGACTTAAATTTCTGAAGGCAATATTTTGTCTGTAACGTCATATCACACCGACGTTTCAATGCCGAAAATGCAGGTCTGTCTCTGTTAGAAATTATATTCGTATCTGTGGCATTACTCCAATTATTACTGTAAACTCAAGGCTGAATAATAAAGTTGTTTTATGTCTTCTTCAAATATGTATTTCTGACACCACTGACCTAAATACGGAAGGGAAAGCACATAATATATCGTCATAACCCTCGTGATACTAATAACAGTGCAAAGAATCTTGACGAGATTTGAACAGAGTACTTCACGTCCATTATATCCCATACAGATATTGATAACTGATTAGCTCTTTAAAGCGAAAGTTGGTCATAATAATATTTAAATAAGTCCTTACCTCAAAGAAGACTAATTATAGAGAATGTAGTTAAAGCCACTTGAGGAAATAATCGCTGCTTAACCACTATGTTTCAAAGGATTAATAACGTTATATAAAACAACAGAATAAAGTAATGCAACTTACTGAGTGCTGTGAGGTTGATAAACTGTACAACGGAACATCCCTGCCGTACTTCTAAAAACGTGATCTCGCATTTGTACACAGCTTCATCAGCTACTTGCAGCTGCTTCACCTCCAGATAAGATTCCGTGTCATTCTGTTTGTAATGCAGACTTGCCCTGAAATACAGAACGTCAACAAATGAGAGTGGCCTGTCTTTCAGTAACTAGACATCAAACACACATTCCTCCCACCAGTTTGAGTACAATGCAAACAAGCATATCATAACGTAATTCATTTATGGTACATCCATTACATAAGTACACAATCCTGAGACTGGGGCTATTTGTGACTTGTCAGTTCTGTGAAATCTTGCTAAACCTTAACCTATTCACATTAAGTATAACGTGAGAGCATAGAATGCGTCAAAATGACAGGTGGAAACAACGAAATGCCTACAATGAAACACAATCTGGAGACTGATCAAATTGAATACTATTGAAACCAAGAGGTAGACAAATTGTAATTGTAAGGAGCTCCAAATCTTGGCCTGCTAAGAATACCCATACTCCAATTCACACACACAAATGCAATTTTAATTGAATTCTGGATTAAAACTAGGCCAACAATCAGCTGTTCTTTACGGAACATCAAGAATAAATATATTTTCTGGTCTCCTGCTTATTCTGACATCAAACCTAACCACGTTATATATCAAGGACTGCAAAATACAACACAGGAATCCCGTAATATTTCAAAACCCATAATTATAAACGGGTATTTAGTACCAATTTGTAAACAGTATGTGATTAATAAATTAAATGTAATAATTTTAACATTAATGGGATAAGATATGTTAAATAAACAGAATTATACACAAAAACATTTTCACATTCTTCTGAACTGAGACAATGTACTATGTCGGAAACTGCTTAACTTCAATGTTTATTTCCAGGTAGTTAATTTAAAACAATCATTAGAAAGCTGGTGCATATGATAACTGTCAAAGTGATACAGGCTCACACTAGCGCTTTCCAACACACTATAAAACCAATTTAAAATTGCAATCAATTCAATTGGCATGCAAATTCCATGATACGGAAATCATATCATATTACATTAAAGCAAATCTACATAGAAAATTTATGGTACTTTTACATAAATAGTTGTAACGTTTGAAAGGTGTGAAATCGGTTAATATAGAAAATATTCAACAATAAAAACTGTTTTAATTAAACATCAAAGAAACAGAAAAATGTTTAATACGGTATGCAGATGCAATACAATATATAATTACTAATTATGAAACTATAAGATTTCTACAATTGGCAGGTCGTGTTTTACTATTCAAGGGACTAAGATGTGTTGTTTATGGTTTAATTCTGTCTCTTAATCCCTAACTTCAACAATGGGAAGTGTAAATCAGAGAGAACCATAAGACTGATTTCGGATGTTCATCTAAATTCTCCATAAAGCTTCCGATAAAAATATTCTTGCAACGAAGTCTTCTTGGACGGACCTCCGTACAAGCAAGGAGTTCCAGTGCAACGTTTCGGAGACTGTATCTGTCTCTATAATAGGGGTATCCGGTTTTTACGAATTCAGGAAGTGAAACTCGTAACATCTAGAAAGCATACGACAGGGCTCCGGGAAAATGCAGTAACTTGAAAATGCGAGATAGTTATAACAAGCAAGTCTGCAGAAGTATATGAAAAAAGACAGGAAAACTAATGCCACGCCCCTAATAAAGTCCTGATAGAAGAACCGACTAATAACTTTGAATATTCGAAAATTTAGCACAGCTCTGCATTATCTGAAACCCGGATGTGTTACTTTAATATCATCTCATATCAATCATTTTAGTCAAACTTTTCTTACGAGGAACTGGGAACCTTCAAAAGAATGAGACACAAACACCTACGAACGTCAATTCATACTAGCAACAGCTTTGTTGAACTCTGAAGCAATTCACACTGCAATTGTATAGTCTCACTTCGTGACCAGAAGGAACTTCCTTTCTAGACAAAATCAAACAGACCTTTGGGTTGATGCTTTGGTGAAGGACTAGGAACGGATCGAGATTTTCTCCCACATAGAAACGTCTGCTACAGACACACATCTGATATCCGCTACAGTTCAAACACGCAGCAGCCATAAAGGCGCCAAGAGAATACCTTCGGAAATGATTCCAAGCGCTGGGATATTTAATTGGTTTTATCCCAACCCAGTTCTGACATCTCACTTCTATAGCTCCTTTTAAAGAAACTGTGATCTTACGGGCTTTCTGTTAAAATAGAAACAACGGACACGTTTCAATAAAGATAGGAACAGACCAAAGCTTTGGAGATACTGGAACAAGACGTTCTCGGAGCACTTTGTGACTAACCACTTCCCTCTAATTGTTTCAGATGATCATGAGGCTGACAGAAATTACAGCTAAGTAATTCGGCCTACGGAATTTATCATTTGTTTGCATTACTTTCGCTAGAAAAAGCTTCTTAATACAGTCAAAGGTAAACTTACTTTAATTTCGTAACAGTTGTAACTAGCGTATAAGTGCAAGAACTGGGCAATTCTTAAGTAAGAAAACGTCCGTGGGTTAGCACACGAATCTAAAGATCTAATTACAATTTCCACACGATTAGCAAGGACCAATGGCAAACTACTACTCTTCGTTTCGGTCGTCTTGTACTATAAAACTTACTGTAATCCGATATAGTGCACATTTATTCTTTTTGTCAATATCACAACTCTTTAAATATACCATGCCCAATTGAATGAAATTTTATACGCATTACATAAAAAATGTATATAGTACATAAGAAACTAATATTAAACCCTATTCATTTACTTTAATTCTTAAATTTCAGAACTCACCGACTCTATAAGTCATATTTTATTAATTTTTAATTCATATTATTGGGCAACTATATTAGTATGTAATGTTATTATTGCAATTTATTGTCACGTTTTCTTACTAAGTTTCGACACAAAATAAACAGAATATTTTGCTGATGAAAAATTCTTGAAAATGGCCGAGTAAAAAGAGATATCAGGATAGGTTTAAATGGGATTAAATCCACATCAATAAAATATTTTTCAAGCATAATGCTACGGAGCGTCTTATGTCTGAGGGAGGAAGACGGAATGAGAATTTGTACATGTAATTTTTCTCTCTCTTCATTTGTTAATTCCGATGAGTAAAGACTACGACTTCCGTAACACAGTATCTTTGTCACACATTATGTCACCACAGGATGGATTCTGACACGCACAAACCGATTTACTGCATCAGATGATGAATCCTAGACCAGAATCGGGCAAACGGTAGAACACCGCGAGTGTTGACTGAGTAAGTCTACGCCATGGCAGACAGAAGCGCACTTCTCAAACAGACCGTGCGGAAACACATTGTTACGCCACATTCAGAAGGCACCAACCATACAATTTCTAGCGCCGTTTCTGGAAGCGATGAACAATCAGCAGATGAATAGGATACGACAGAGCAGCGTTACACGGTGTGCTGCGCTGTAGTATTGAATCGGAAGCCTTTTCGACAACTCCGATGTTCCATAGACATCTATCTGTGGAAAAGATGTCCATATTTTATGTACAGTCTGCTAGGAAACAGAAGTTCAATAACCCTCATTGCTTCTATAAAACGAAAGATTATTTTTCACAAAAAAGCCTTTGGGGAAATCTTCAGTTTGCCAGTGATAAGGAATTCTGGATTCTGAAGAAATATGAATTAATCAGAATTAGTACCTAAACTTCTTAATTATGCCGTATAATCCGTTACAGATACAAACACAGCTTGATAACGTAACCTCTGAATAGTCTAATAATATATGTCTACTGTTTATCCTAGGTATACTGTCACACAATGTGTTCACTTAAAATTAACATGTATCTACAGCACATTAGAAGATAATATGTCTGTCATAAAGAATACAAGTTTCAGTGTCTAATTACATTTCATTAACTCGTGACAGTTAAAGCAGACACGTTGAAATATTTGAAATAACATTCAAACACTAGAAGCAACTTCCAAAATTATGGTGTCAATTTCGTGGACCTGCGAAGTGAACCACAGGATGTGATGTTTTTAACTGCTTTCGTTTCCAATTTTGAACGAGGTTACGAAAGTGGAAATAGCAATATCAGTAAATCTAAACTTTGCTTCAGTTGAGGTTGAATTGAGTGTTACTGGACGCTATATACGTACGAGTACGATGGGGAGCGAAACAAGACAGCCAGCCAGCTAGAAACGAATCACAAGACCTGCACATAAATATATTGTAAAAGTTTCAAATTGCCTGGAGAATGGGAACATCCTAAACCTTTCACAGAAGAAAATATTAAGACTCAGAAGGAAAGTGACAGACAGTACTTGCTCGAAAAGTATCGTTAACTTTTTTTTTTAAAAACAAAAAAGCCTTTTTCAGCAGCCCTGTAGTTCCTGACATGTTGTTATGGCAACTCCTACAACAATTCGAGTTCAAATACATTAAAAGGTGGAACATGACGCAGATCTGTTCACAACCAAAAAATACACGCTTATGCTCTTTATTGTCATATAATCTATATAAACTGTTGGTACCAACTTTCAAAAAAATCATTCAGCTCAATAAGCAGACCTACGTTTTTGTGATCACTGGTCTTTGTGGTAGTGGAAACTGAAATGCAGTATTTCCTTCAAGGTATTCTTATCATCGGCTTCAAAGTATCACGAGTAATATGGAAGGGAGTAGTATACTGGACAGTTTTCACAAATTATAAATAAATAACTTACTCAGATTTAACACTGTACTTTAACGCTGGGACGTTGTGGGCATTTTTCCAGAGGCGTACAGTTACATTAATATTAAAATTTATTTTTGATATCGGAAGAATGCTAACTATCAAAACAATTATTTAAGCAGAATCTATCTCATGAACAATGCTCACAGTTACCCACTTAGTCGCAACGAAGCTTGTAAACGCATCAGATAAGAGAAGGATATGCAGTTAGTATCTGTTCCTTACTATGGGAGACCAGCTTTCTTTACTGTCTCAAATGGCTTATTAGCTGATAGCTCTTACTAAACTCGTGAAACGAGCATGATAGAGGTGTTACACTCTGACCAAGCAGAGAAATATAAAGTCGTGATGGTTTCCAGTGCTACAGCTGCTATAGTCTGCGTGTTAGGATCGATGGTACGGTACATGTTATGAATTATAAAAGGTTTTGTCTCGTTTAATATTTTATTGTACATCTCGCTGTTCTCAACGGAATTTTTTTTATACGTTTGCAGAAAGTGGAGTAAATTAATAAGCCTTATCAGAGGACCGAATTCCGTTCAAATGTTAATTCATAACGTTAACGACAATGCTTTTAACTTGGCTTCAGTTAATGTATCCTTATTTGCAGGAGACACGCTGGTATTGTTAGGAGGACGAAATATTTATTTGATTTCCTTCCAGGTAAAATATTAAAGTCTCATTTCATTAGAGCATGATTACAGTCTCCCTAAAATAATAATGGAAAGCCATCATTAATTGACTGTCCTGACATGTTGAATACAGTAAACATACAGACTGTTTAAATTTTTTCCTCGCAAGAAGACAAATTCAAAGCACACTGGCAAACTTACATTAAACGTTCAGACTATGAACATTTGTAAAACTGGTCTACGAGGCTATTTTCATTGAAAATTTTACAAAGTAACACTTGCTTCAAAAGGTAGTACCACCAGCAACTTGTCAAATACGAGTTAAGTATTCAGTGGTTCAAGACGTCATCATAGTCAGGAACAAGAAGATTCACAAAACATTTTTATATTTTTTGGCGTCTTCAGAACACAATAATGGGATCCTGTCCTATAAGTCATCGTGACGTCACAAAGAGCCCCAAACTCACTGCCCCCTTCTGATAGTCTTGTCACATTTCTTATTCACGTTAAGTTCATCACCGAGGTAGTAAAGTACAAAGCAGATAAAAGCCCTGCCATTCAGCGCACCATGCAGAGTTCAATCGACTGTTATCGATACAGCGAATGCAGAGAAGCAACCCATCGACAAGTAAATAGTGTGTATTAACGGGGTCAATGAAACGCTTCAAATTTAAGTGCCAGTGTACCAGTGAATTTCAGCGGACTACAAGATGGTTGAACGCAATGAAGGAGTTACGAACAATGTGCACATCGACTCTGCATCAGTAAACACAAAGAGATAGAAATTAAGATGCTTCGATTATAATATGTACTTATCGAATAAGATAGACCATAACTACCGAAACTGTAACAGCCTTGAATGTAACGTCTTGGCACCCTCGCCAACTGACTCGTTTTGAACCAGTTTATTTACTTAGACTGACAAATGTGTTCACATACAACTGATTCCGAGGACCTAGAAGAAAGCCTTCACTCATTCTCCGACTGGTAACTATCGGCTGTAAGCTGGGGTTGGTGGATCTCAAAACGTTTTGAAGTTTATGGTGAATAAAAGCAAAACTCTGTACTAAGAAACAACGAATTAATTATTAGTATAGGATAGATATTAAAAAAATCGAAATTTGATACTGATGTAGTTATTCTGGGTTGTGACGTCGTATTTACTTGTAGGTGGATATCAACGTTTCGGAAAACATACTGTATTCAATTGACTCTTCACCATCGTCAAGAAGTTTTAGATTTGATATACTGTCTTCAACTTCAGAATGTATATACTAACATTTAGAAGGAACTTTGTGTCTTCTGTAGATGGAGACAGTAGTTTCTCCGAAACGTTTGTATCTACCTGCAAGTCCACACGACGTCACAACCCACAAGAACATCGAAATCTTCTTCGAAAACCTCAAATATCACTCGACCGAATTGCGACTTGTTTACATTTACCTACACTAAATAGGGAAAATGAAACTCCAGATTTACTGTACCAAATAACGGTTTGATATTGTAATAAGGCGTAGTTGAGTCACGTATTATAAACGGTATCGAGTTATCTAAAGCTTCGGGAAGAAGGGTGTTTAGTATCCGGAATATTAGCTACAGGCTGCTAGCTAAAATGGGAGTAACAAAGGAAGCGCTTGGCTTATGACGAAGTTAGGCTGGCATTTCCCATCGTCTCCATTACAACATTAGCTCGGAAAGGTCAACTTTCTAAGAGAAATGACACCGGCATTGCCGACAGCTCATTGTCATCTACAGCAGAGCACTCCCTTCTACCACATAAAAAGGAGCTATTACCCATAGCCTACCCTCGATTCGCGTGTTCTTCCGCAGATTATTATATCCTAAGATACTGGCGATAAATCAACAAACTGTTATTTCCTGTTTGCGAATCACGTGGTCGTGCTTAAAGGCAGTTCTATTGTGATTTCTGAGGAAACAGCTGAACACATCTTTGTAGGTGCATTTAGAATCTCATTGCGCGTACTACTGCTATTTGAGCTGCAATAACATAAGCTTCCTAGCCTATCAGACTTCATTGTCCCTTTACGAAGGATGAAGGTTAAATTAACCAAATCACTGATGCGAAAAATATACAATAATTTTATTCACCGTCTTTACACAAGCTTATAGATTGTTAAAATCACATAAAATTATAACATTTCAACATTTTGATATTGTTACATTTTAAAATGACGACATGTTTCGATGTTCATTCCATCATCGTCAGGTCTATCAATCAAAATTAAAAACTGTTGCATCTGCTGCTCTGCGTATACTGATTTTGTTCTACCCGTTAGATTTTATTTGTTTAACCTCCAGGCTTCTTCCATTTAATTTTGAGGGCTGCGCCTGGATGCCTTAAATCTGCAAAATCAATTTTAATTTTCATATCGTGATCCTGGCTACTGACATAGGAAATGGAATAATTTTAAAGAATTACTCAATATATCGTAATACAAGGAGTGGGAAACACGGCAACCCACGCAGTGTTCGCGCATAGCTTAAATGTTGTGCCGTGCCGCCAGTTTTAAAAGACAGGCTAGCGGTAAGATAGGTTCGTATGTCCAGCCATGTGCATGCTCCTTCAGATACCTTTGAAGGAACTGACGGATTTTAATGAAAATCGGTACTGACATTTCTCCAATGGATAGTACATCATTAATTCCGACATGACTGTCATGAGACGTTGTGAGATGGTAGTGACTTAGGGCTGAAAAATGTAGTGTCTAAAATTCTGTATGGCAAGCAAGGGATATTGTTTCATTACCGTCTGTAGTTACATTCATTTTCGAAGTTAATTGACGTTTTTATTTCGTATCCTAAATAATTACTTGTATCAAACTAATCGCACCAATTACAACTTTAATCCAGATAATTAAAAACGTAATTAACACCACAGAATACCTTAATTTAAATATATTTTTGGTACTGCACACAAATCCGCTACATTGAGTCAACGGGCATGTTCTTGTTCTTATTTTAATAAAGGGAGCGTACCAAAACTATTAATCTATACCTTCTGGAAACATACAGTTCTTTAGGCAATACATTTATGAGTGAACACACAGGTCAATCATTTCCTTTCACTAAAATGAAAAATAATTTTTAACCACACTCGATTAATTTTATATTTGTATATATTTGTATACAATGTGCAGCCAACTTGCTTCACCAAGCGTGTACACAATAATTAATGATGTCCATTCTCGGGAGATTAATTCTAATTAACAAATTTATTCGTCTAAAGTGATTGTATAGTACATTTAGATTTTGTTGTAAACAAAAAGAAGAGTTCATTCAGTATTTTGCCATTGTGCTTTGAAACAAAACACATACAAACAGGGACAAAGCAGCAAGAAGTTTATCAAAAGTAAATGAAATCTTCTAAGATGGAAACTACGCGAATATTTTCTCTTTAAAAATTATGACTCATCCATTCTCTTCACAGATTCTCTGTAAATCACGAGGACAGAGAACTGCAGGCGAAGAGATGTAACGAGAAGGAACAATCTAAAGAGATGCTGCTGGAAGTGACAATCAATACAGGCGCCACGCTGTCAGGAGTTGGGTTCGCGTCTCTCTCAGAACGATGTAGTACCTTCCGGACAATAGAAACTGCAACGTTAACTCTATTTGTTCAAGTAAGTTATAGGACAATATGCGTACACCACTTCGCACTAATTGAAAATAAACACAAAAGTCCTTGATAAAGCGATTCAACCAGTTCAAATGTACGATTCTATCTGCTGAATGCTAGTGCATCAATAATTACTGCCCGATGTCTTTAAATACATCCCTACAGTCTAGTCTCTGCACAGACTCTAAGACTGAACAAGGCAGTAAGCCCACACTGCGTTCAATCCAAGGAACATCTGAGCGCCAATAAAGGAACCTTGCCGACATCAAAGACCCCGTTCAGTTTAGCAGAAGAACATGGGCTATTATTCTCTGCATGTGTTCGGCGATGGTATTGTGTTACTTACGAACTTATTTCAGACTTTATCCGTCGTCTGTTGAAAGTTCTTAACGAGTCTTAGAAATCCACATATTGGAAATATAAATTACATTTTAATTCTAATCGTGAGCTCGGTTCATTTTATAAGACTGCTGAATGCATCACTTTCAAAGATCCTTCCTATAAATCGTCCACTGGGAAGGAATGAGACCCCAGGACTTTAGCTGTATTAAGTACGCGCATTCCATTAGATTATACAGAGGTTTAATGTTGTGAAGTGTTCTAAATTATTATTGTTCGTCTATATATAAGAGTTCCACTTCTTGTATTTTCTTCATTCCATCCTCCTTCCGTTGGATATTTTGTCAGAATTTTTTTCGAAATACGAAGTTAATCAATGCCTACTGCCGACATACAGCGCGTATGGGTTTTCTGCCACAGGACAGGGAGGACACAAACCCACAGCCTCCGTCTACAGAAACCCGCCATCGTCATGAAGCGTCGAAATCGCCTGCTGAAACTGCATGTTGCAATTTCTATGGGGACAAGGAAGCACATTAGTGGGTAGTGGCCAATTCAGAAGCATGCCGACGTCGGTCGCTTCGGAACTGATGAGGAGTACAACGAGGGTGTCCTTCGCTTTTCCCGTCCCTCATCTTCAAATGTCGCTTCTGCATTCCGCACAAGTACAGTCACAGACACCAATGGAAATTCGTAGGTACTTTAAGAATTACAACGAATTAAATTAGTACGTCATCATCTCAAAAAAATAATTATTTACAAGTGAAAAATAAATGATTCGCTATTCCATAATCGTGTAAGCCTGTAGGCCTCCTTGCAGACTATTTAAATATAAACTTAGCTGTTATTATAGACATAGAAATTTTAACGTGAAAGCATAACACCAACAGGAATGGTGTAACAAATGCACTAAAAATTTTATTTGTTGATTGCTAACAACAGTATATGCTTTATTCTGTGATAAACCGTAGGCTGGTAAGTTTAGATACTGGCTTCTGTGTAATGAATCGTTAATTTACTAAATTATGAAATATTTGTCTCCCCTTTATGTTAATAAAAATGCTGTGCATATGTCAGAGAAATCCTCAAAGCAGAAATATAACTTAAATGCATGTTTAATACCACTTCGGGAACGGCAATTGTGAATAAAAAGAAATTTTGAATTTATGAAATTCAACCTTTTCCATTATCGTGGACAGTTTATTTAAAAGCCTCACTTTAATAATTTTGAACTTGATGTAATTAGCACTGCACTGGCTGATGAAACAATCTAATGAAATATTCTAATGAAATGGAAATTCGTCTGGTTCTTCAATTTCAAGAGCCAATCTCTAATAAAGTATGGTGATCAGGCTAAAAGGTAACACAAAATTAGCAACTATTATTTTTTTACAAAATAAAGAGTGTTCCGAAGACATATTCAAGAAGCAAAATTCATTTTCACAGTTTATTCTTGTTTAAGACTTGGTTTATTCCAAAGAGAGAGACAGAAATTATGCACGATTATATTTGTAAAAAGTAAGAATTCTTGGAATATTAGGAACCATAATCCTACGTCACTTCTACCTGCGAACATTATCTTTGCCAAAGAGCATTTTCACAGAATTCGTATATAGGCAAATCTTGAACACAAAAAGAATGTAATTTTAGCTTACACGAAGTAAAAATGCGAACTTACTGCGGATCAAAATGAGTTTTTAAGATACGGTACGTTTGACATTTTGCAAGAATTTCAAATGAAGATCGACTCACATTAAGCCCAGTATCTACAATGACAACATTTTCTTTCCTTCTTTCCTTCTCTCATCCTCTTTTACCCGTAGGTGTCGCTGTTTTTTATTTATTAATTTTGATCTAGTTGGACAATGGTAGGACTCCTTAGATGAGTGATCAGCCCGACGCAAGGCCTCTACCTATACAAACACAAAAAGACGCGGACAAACATCCGTGCCTTGAGTGGGACTCGAACCCACGTTCCCAGCGGCCAGGCACACGAAGTCCATACCTCAGACCGCTCGGCCACTGCGGCCGGCACAATGATAATACAACAAAGGAAATTGAGGATGGCATTTCGAAATCTGTAGGTCTACGCTGAAAGGGACCATGTGTGTACCTCGGCCAAATAAAGTGTTGAAAGTGTGGCCATTGTCAGCGAGTTGGGAACAGCGAGAGGTGGGAGTAAAAGGGTGTGATGGTGGGGAAGGAAGACGATACTGTGCTGAGCCTAGCGGAAAGTAACGGGCCTTTATTGGATCGAACTGCCGTATCAGACCCCAGCCTAACGACTCACTACTGCCCCCTTCAGCTCCATATATCGTTCCTTAAGAGGAGCGCCTATCGGGGGCGATAGGATGAATCTGCAAGGAGGGTGGCAGGGGGAGAAAACCACAGGAGACGGTTATTCAGTAGAAAATACGTGTGATAACTGATAATAGAACCGCGAAAGAAGTAAGAGGAAAGTAAAGCAGAGTGATAGATAAA
Source organism: Zootermopsis nevadensis (assembly GCF_000696155.1). Next base: position 263,018 of record NW_019059836.1, read on the forward strand.
ATGACGGGAACATAATTGTTTCAGCTATTAACAGCAATTTACGAAGATAAATGAGGACGAGGAGATGAAATTGAATGGCGAAAAGGCCCAAATGTAATAAAGAAGCGTGATTGGTTGGATGTCTAATCAATTGTGCTACTACAATCAGTATAAGACTGCATATACGAGGTCCTTGTTTCGAATATGCACCGTATCGCCCACTACGATTAGAGAATCCGTATCTCTCCCCTTCCTTCAAAATGGATCGGGACAAACTTCATTTGCCTCAGATAGGTGCACGACAGATAAGAAGAAGATAACATTTCTTCATGATACCAGCCAACCTCAGGGAAAGAAAAAAAAAACTTACAAAAAGACCAACAAGTAAAATCTAGGGCAAAGTCACGGACCCAGTATTTACATTATATTATTTCACATCAGGTGCAGAATACGGCAGAAGGAAATTCGAATCATAAATGAAATTAACAAATTTTAAATATTTTCGTTGAAAATATTTTGTTTATTGTTTATTCGTTTCCTTTTATTTGACGAATATTCCAGTAGCTCAGACTACTAAATATCGTCGAACGATAGAATGTGTAATTAATAATGAATTGCGAAATATATGGGAGGAAGCCATTGTAACCTAGATTATGATGCTATGGTGAATTTTACTCGAGGGAATAAGAGAAACCACGAATAAACTCAGTGAGAATAGTCGGTTTTTTTAACCGAGATTTGAACCCGGGACTTCCAAACAATACTGAAGTGAAATGAGGTTGAGAGAGGCGATAGTTGTTGACACCGGTGTTATGAATTCAGAAAAGGCAGGACTGAGACACAGCCGATCTTCTGGTTTTGTTGAAAATATTAATAAACTGGTGCACTAATTATTGTCTATTGCAAGAGTATGCTCTAATCCATAGTTTAACGATTGGCCAGCGCAAAGGACAGAAATCCTAAAATTTACACTCGAAGTATAACTGCTAATTTCGGACATGTATCCGCCCTGATGACGGAGGCAGTATGACCTCCGAAACGTTGGTAAACACCTATCATGCTACACGGCGCAACAATCCAGAAGACAGAAATCGTCAATGTATTTATTGTTACCTGTAATTTAGCAAAAGATAACTCGAGCCTTAAATTCAAGTACACACTGTATTATCTTTATTGTATGGATTATGATGTATCAATAAATCTGATTTGTGACAAATTTCCGAAAACGGTTCTTAGTTTTATGAAGTTTCAATTCAATAGTTAGTTTATGCCCTTTCATTTTAATGCTGTTAAATTGTCTCTTAGGTATGAGTATTACAGAGTATTGACGAAAATCAAAACAGAGACTTTAGAACAAAATAATAATACTGTCGATACAAAGGTAATGAATAAGGATGGGTTTATAATTCGATTCAATCACACGGAATAAAATATTACAGCAATTGGCTCGGAATTGAAAAAATTTGTTGCAAATATCATTTCCCCATACATACTGATTAACCGTAACCTTAAATTGAATCTACTTGAGAGAAACTGGGGGTTCGATTTCATTGCATTCTATGCCTATATAGGGTTGTGAAATGTATGCATATATTAACTGATCCAATGTTTATCTTGACTAAAAATATTCGTGACTCAACATGGATGTATCAAGAAATTAAAGAGTCGTTAAATACTTTCATTCTTCTGTTCTGTACTTGTAAATTGTACCGCAATGCTGCAAAATTACACAAAAGCAGATCTTACTTGAATTAAGCAATTACAGATCAAGATAGTATTTTTATGAACGTATAGACAACAAAGCTCTGTTATCATAATTTTAAGTACCGTTACCTTGCAGCCAGAAGTTTGTTCTCGCAAATAACCGTAAAAATCTAATAAAGACATCTGTGAAACATTCTTCAGGTAATCGTATCTTTTCACGTCCTATTGTGCATTGCTATGCCAGAATTTCAACGCCAATCTTCAAGTTCCGAAAGCAATTTTTCTACACGTGTCTTAGAGCATAATGCTCGTGTCCAGTTGGGAACAAAGACAAACATCCAGAAGAACTTGTTCTTTTCCCCAGAAACGCGTTATGAAGTTACAGGAGCGCAGCTTTCCTTGATCGTTTCGTGTAGCTTCTCTGATCCTCTTGAGAGCGGAGTTTTGGTTCAGCAATGGGATTTCCGTACTTTGATTTGGCCACTCTGTGTTCCTTCATGTTTTCCAATAATACGTGTCGAAGAAGGTTTTATCTCGATGGGTGCGAGTGGGTGGAAAGTCGATGGTATTTGAAGTTGACCTTCATTGGACAAAATAGAAAGGTCAGCCACCTGTTTTGTTAACAACCAATTTGGAAGAAATTTGGAACTCTAAATACCAATGTGAACTATAATTACATACAAAGAAATATCTATATATAACATAAAATATTTTACACATGAATAACAGTTACTTTGATACGGAAACCGTGAAGCACTCCTAGGGGGTGGGGTGGGGGGAATTTTATTGAAATGAATGTAACCATGAACTAAAATGCAAAAACTAAAATGAAAGCAATCTATATAAAGTGTGAATACTTAGATTATAATTTTATATCACTTTATTTCTGATATTCAAATATAGTATTTGTTTTACCGAAAGTAACAAACTAAAACGTAATTGATTACTTCAGAATGGTGTGAAAGTCGATGAAAACCGACCCAGAATTTTATTGTACTTCTGAGTAGCTCGATATTAACCCTCTGATGTCACATGAAGCCGAATTTCTTCAAAATAACTCTCAATTTCGAGAACTGAAAAAATAGAACGCCTAATAATAATTACTGATTTTATAAATACATACAAATATAACACTTGGATAACACTAACACCGCTCTGTAGTTTTACATTCACGATCGCCACTGCACTAAGCTCACGAGCACAGCTACGAAACTTCCTGTCTTGTAAACACTTCTTTAATTCAACGCAAGCAGCAATAAAATTACTGACTATGTTCTCACTGTTAAAATATTTATTAACAGGCGTAAAATTTAAAGTGGAAACGTGGAGTAAAATACTATAGGAACACATCACCTTGTAATATAGGGAGTTTAGTCACGTATTTAAGATACGACAGATCATTTCATTACTTACTCTTCGATAACTAATATGTTTATGCCATTTTTACATTCAAAAGCGTAGTTTGCCCTCTTTACAACATTTTTCATCAGCGAATAACACGGAATAAATAATAGACTTCACATATTACAGTCGGTCAACTAAAAGCCACAGATCGATACCTCGGTATTTTTGAGAACTTTACAAATACTGCGACGATTTATTGAAAGATGAAGTGTGTTCTCGCTTTGAAAAGTCCGTACAATCCGCCAGATATGATCATCTGAGCACATCGTCAAGTTTCACATTACATTCACGGCGAAACAGAATACGTACTACACATTTCGCAGCTCGACACCACACTCCCATGCGTACAGCCAACATCTAACGCGGCACAGACTCCTGCTTTATCCCTAAATCCGCTATAGTGCCATATTTTATTCCCTAGAAAGAAAAAGGAAACAAACAATGGACAAGAAAGAGATAAGGACAATAAAAGACGCGGCTGAATATAAGAAGATAAGAGCAAACCGTCCAGCGCCAGTAAAGACAGAAAGGAAGATACATTCTTGCCTGAATCTCCTCAGGATGTTCCGAAAATTGATTTGTGAAGAAGGCAAGGCATTGGCGGCGTTCCTGGCAAGCCGAATAACGCGTTCACAAACGACTGCTGTAAACTTCGTTACTTTCTGAGAACGGTTAAAGACTCGCGTCAAAATTCACTTACTGCAACTAAAACCTACAGGAGGTGCGATAAACCTCCGAAACACCAAAAATGCAGGGATCTGATTTGCGCCATAAAAATTATTTTATGGGGACTTTGTATGATTTGAGGTTTTCACAGCGGCGAGTATGAAGATTTCTGTCTTCTGGGTTGTTGCGCTGTGTAGTCTGGTCGATGTTTACCAACGT